>PVJD01001931.1:163918-229825 GCA_004026545.1 Mormoops blainvillei | reverse complement strand
CCAGGTTTTCCAGCCCACCTGTAGCTTCTGTCCAGGAAAGAAGGCACCACAGAGCCTGGAAGGCTAAGAAGATTGTATAAGCAACATGCCCAGAACAGTGGTTAGGACAATTAGTCAATTAAAGATTGCCAGCCCTGGCTGGTGTGGCTCAGTGGATTGAATGCCAGCCTGCGAACCAAAAAGTTTGCCAGCTTGATTCCCAGTCAGGGCATGTACCTGGGTTGTGGGACCAGGTCCCTAGTGGGGGCGTGCGAGAGGCAACCAATCGATATACCTCTCAACACTGATGTTTCTCTCTCTCTTCCTCCCCTCCCTCTCTATAAAAGTAAATAAATAAAACCTTAAAAAAAAAATTGGCAAAAGGGCTCCAGTCCCTTGGCTCAACCCCTCACTTGGAACTCAGACCCTTTTACGCAGAAGTGGGTGAAAAGGGCGCCGGGCCCTCCCATAGTGGAGAGAGCCACAGGCACTGGGACTGGGACCAGGCCACCACCGCCACCATGAGTGATCAGCAGCTGAAGTGTGTGTTGGACTTAATGAGGCATCTGCCTTCACAGCAAATCAAGGAAAACCTCGGAAACCTCATTGATCTGGTCCCCAATCAATGTGAAGATCTCCTGTTGGCCAGCCGTTGAAAATCACCAGAGACAAGGTGGTGGGAAAAGATTACCTTTTGTGTAACAACAACATAGACTGGGACTCCCATAGGTTACCATGGATTAACAAGGATGACCCTCCCTTGGAAGATGGGGTCATGCCTTCTGCTCAGCTGAGAAAGCTGGAGGTGGCAGCCAACAATGCCTTTGACCAGGATCGACATCTGTATTTTGAAGGTGGCATCTCATCTGTGTCCCTCTGGGATCTGGATCATGGCTTTGCTGGAGTGACCCTCGTAAAGAAGAGTGGAGATGGATAAGAGAAAATCAAAGGCTGCTGGGATTCCGTCTACATGGTGGAAACGCAGGAGCAATCCCGTGGTCGCACCACTCATTACAAGCTGACCTCCAACGGTGATGCTGTTGCTGCAAACCAACAAATCTGGCTCTGGCGCCATGAACCTCAGAGGCAGCCTTACCAAACGGATGGAGGAAATGAAACTGAGCAACCCTCCCTGCACATAGCCAATATTCGCGCCTGGTTGAGGACATGGAAAATAAAATCAGAAGTATGCTGAATGAGATCCACTTTGATAAAACAAAGGACGTCGGCGGCGGGCTGAGGTCTGCGCAGACTTCTGTAGACAGAACAAGACGCTCTTAAGGATGACCTGGGAGAGGCATTAAAAAGAAGGTAGCAGTGTTAAAACCTCTGCTTTGCACTAACTGGACATGTCATGCACTTGTTAGATTCCTGTTTTAGAAAACTCATTTTCTGCTTTCTCCCCTTGTGCCTTCCTTCCCTGACAGGCCACACAACAACTTGCGTCACCAACCTGCACAGCATGATCACGCCCGGTGAATAAAGCTGCTAAACGCCTGTCCCCGTCTCCAAGGCCTGCTTTCCACCACATCTTGCTATCAGACTTGATGTGTCCCTAGAGACCAAATGTGTGTATTGTTTGCCCCTGCTTCCCCACCACCACCCATTTATAGGCATAAAATATACCGTCTGCCTCCCCTTCCCACCTTTTTGTTACAGGATAGAAGAAAAACTTGGAATCAGATTCCACATGTGTTTGGGAGTTACTTGAGGGTGAAGGCGGAGGGGCAGAGGGCAGCTCTGGGAGAAAGGAGAGGGGGCCCGTCGTCCTGCACAGATTGGCCCCAGTCCCACAGGGACCACATTGTAGGGGGGTGGGGGGTGGGGGGTGGGGCCTGCTGACAGTTCTGTTCTGACCAGGGGTTTTTCTGTCAATTTCTATGGAATGCAAAAGGAGTAGTTTTGTTTTGTTTCATAAAGCTTTAAAAAAAATTACATCTTATATTTGAGCTTCTTCCATACTTTAAAAAGGAAAAAAGAAAAGGAAACTGGGACACAGTTTAAAATTTAAAAAGGTGGGTAAAATGGTCAGGGAGTGGGAAAAGAGAAGTTCCTAGGCACTCCTTGATAATGATATTCCCGTGAACTGTGGTACTAAAGCCTGTTGCTAAATGTGACTCAAGTGAGACTGAAAGAATATAAAAATGTAATGGTTGGCAGACTATATAAAATGGAATATTTAAACAGGCTTTATGTGGAGAATTTGTGTCTCTTTTACCTAATATTTTGTGGGAATGGATATTATGTCCTACTGGGGAACTCTTCCCCTACCTAGTATTGCAAAACCAAGATGTGTTGATGAAGTCCTATCAGGAGCCATAGTTAGAAATGTGAGGGCTGATGGAAGTCAGGTAAAGTTAATAGGAGAATTGGCATGTTTGAGAAGGCTTGGTGTGAATTTTATCTCTTACCTGATTGTGTTATGGGGGTAGACATTGTATCTCACTGAGGAACATTTCCCTACCTAGTCCTGTAAGACAGACTTGTAAGTCTGCCCTTCAAGCCACATTAGCCAGACGTGCTAAATGGGAACCTGTGCAATTGCCTGAGCCCACGCGGTGTGGGACAGAAGCGGGAGTGCTGGTAGGGACAGATCTCTGTGTGACAGTCTGTGGAGAGAGTGGACTGCGCCTTATGACAGCACCCCATGAACACCAGCTAGTGACAAGAGAATTTGGACAAGAGAATTTCCATTTCTCGGCATTTACGACCTTATTATCAGACATAAGTTGAAGCTACTCGTATGACTGAAGGACATAAAACGATGTTGAAATCTGAAGTACCCACAGTGTCTTGGGCGATGTCAGAGAAATGCTCTAATGGGTACTGAAAACCCAGAAGAGTAATATAATGAAATGGAATTGATTTATACAAGATCATGCTGCCTGGGGGTAGCAAGGAGATACAAGTAAGAAGCCTCTTTTTCCCTAGGACTGACTTCTAAACTTGTGAGGAGCTGCTGAATTCTATTGTCACTTGGGCAGTGCCCTATAAATAGCTCTTGGCAGATCAACAAAAGAGCTGTTCCAAGGTAAATGGACAGCGTCCTGTTTGGAAGGCTACCCCTCTGATCAAAGAAGATAAAAACAGATCAGCCCAATGGGCTGAACTGCATGCTGTTTTTCCAGGAATGATAGAAGAATTGAACAGTAGTAAAAGCTCTTTGGCTTTGGGTTTTCATTCAGTCATGGGTAGTGGCCAATGGTCTGACCATTGGATCAGGCATGAGGGCAGTGGAAACCTGGCCTATTAAAGGGATTACCATGTAGATAGGGTGTTGGTCTGGGAATCCTTTGTGGGAATTTGAAGGGTGCATTAAAGTGGGACATGTTGATGCCCATCTGAAGATTCAGAAGGTGACTGGAACCATCAAGTAGACCTTTTGGTATGCTCGCTTGAGGTGGCCACCTCAGCCCATGACATGAGTTGACATGGGGGACTGCAGCTGTGCAGTGATGGCTTGAATCTATACATAATCCTCTTGCACCCTGCAAGGCACACAAATGCCAGCAGGAACTGTTCTGTCTCAACGAGACCGTAGATGGCTCCAGAAAAGACTCCCCGTGGGAACTGGGTTATATTGGACTGATGCCAGTAGCCCCTTGGCACTATCAACAGGTCCTAATACGAATAGATGTGTAAGTTTACACTGGGTTTTGCATACCCAACGACAAGTACAAACACTCAAAATACTATTAAGGATTGGGATGGAAAATACTGTATCAGTTTGTACCACCAGGTTACATTTCTTGCAACCAAGGAACACACTTGACAGCTGATAATGGTCCACAATGGGCAGAGAAATGTCCTCCTTAGTATGAGTTTGATAGAAAATTGAAAAAAGCAATTAAAACATTCATTGTCTAAAACAGCAGGAAGTAAAGACACGAAGGGCCGACTTACACATCTTGAGTGTGTGCTCACACTCAATCTGAGGGGGGCTTAGAGTTCTGGGGAAGGGGTGGGGAGAATGCTGTTGTGACTAAAGTTTTCCTCATGTTACCACACCATTTTTTCTTATCTGCCACAGCGGTCCCAGTACTCGCGTGGCAACTGCAGGTACAAGAAGCAGAGAGGATCTTAAGCAAGAAAATAACTCCTTTTAAGCCTTTGTGTCAGAATTCCTAAGAGCATGATGGGACAGGCTGTGCGTTCACCCCGTCAGGTAGAGTTGGGGCTGACATTGGGTGCTGGTGTCTTGTCTAGTAGTCCTGATGGCCCATTCGTTCTGCACTTGTAACTTCACCCTGCCTGAGTGAGAGTGCCCTGATGGGAGGCACTTGCTAAACCAGTGTTGTTGCCTGTAATCTGGACCCTCACAGCAGCCAAACCTAGCATCCCTTCCAAAGGTGGAAAAGTCCGGGTAAGAAAAATGACAAATGGAGAGAAGTAGCAATAAGAGCAGAGGACAACGGGATGAATAACTGGGTTATGCAGCAAGGGAACTCCAAAGTTTCATTTTTTTATTAATACCTGAAGAGAGGCTCAGCAAGAGATGACTCTTAGCCTGAGAGGGTGAAGCCATGTGTTTGCTGTTGGAACCTGACAGATTTGCATGGTAGCCTGCAAACGTCAATGACATCACCCTGGAAGACGTTGGCATATGATAAGGTGATGGACTGGATAGTTACTCATGATTGAGATTCTAGTAATGGGTGAGTGTCTTAACTTAAATGATTTGCTGTGAGTGATCCTAGTTCAAAGACGAGAGGGTAGACTGCAATATTGTAAGATAAGATATTTGGTCTTCATAGTTCCTGGTATCACAACTCCTTAAACCCTTGGAATTTCCTAAGTGTATCTTGTAGGTTAATGAGGTAACTTTCGGAAGCACTTAAGAAGGGTGGCTGGTTCCCAGTGGAGCCACACATCACCATGGGAGAGGGACTGGATGTTGAATCAATCACCAACTCATGAGGGGAGAGGGGCTGGTTGTTGAATCAGTCACCAATTCCAAATGACACTCATAATTCCAAGGAAGCCTCCATAAGAACCCAGAAGTGCAGTCCTAGCCAGTGTGGCTCACTTGGAGCATCATCCTGTAAAGAAAGTTGCAGGTTCAATCGCCAGTTGGGGCACATACTGAAGGAAACCAATCAGTGTTTGTTTTTTTCTCTTTCTTCAAATGTAATGAAAAAAATGTCCTTGGGTGGGGATTAGAAAAAAACTAAAAAACCCAGAAGGGTAGCATTCCTGTCCTTTTGGAGGGCTTCCACATTGGCGAAGACATGGAAGTGTGGGGAGTTTGGATGGAGGCTCCCTACCCTTTCCCAATGTATCTCTCCTATCTGGCAGTTCCTCAGTCATTCTTTTATAATAAACCTGTAATCTAGTAAGTAACATTTTAAAAAAATTATGATTTTATAGAGAGACAGATATCAATTTGTTGTTCCACTTACTTATGCATTCATTGGTTGATTCTTGTATGTACCCTCAATGGGATCAAACCTGCAACCTTGTTATACTGGGATGACATTCTAATCAACTGAACTACTCAGCCAGGGGGACATGTTTCTCTGAGTTCTGTGAGCCTCTTTAGCAAATGAACCACACCCAAGGAGTGGGTGATGGTAATCTGATTTATAGCTGGCTGGTCAGAAGACCTGGGCTTGTGACTAACCTCTAAAGTGTTGGGGAGTGGGGTCAGTCTTGTAGGACTGAGCCGTTAACCTGTGGAATCTGATACTGTCTTCAGGTAGTGTCAGAATTGAATTCTTGTATACCCTTCTGGCATCTGAGAATCTGGCAACAATGGGGGACCCCCCCCTATGTTGCAATTGGGTCCAGGGACCTCAATTTAAACCTGTAAGAAGGATCGAGAATCACTTATGATCCTAGAATACCGAAAGCTAGAAGTTCCTCAAATTTCTGAGGGAATGATTTTCATTCACAAATTCTGTACCCAGAAAGACCTTGACAGTAACTTAAAAAAGTTAACGACATAAAAAAGACAAATTATTTAGTTCCTGTTTCCCTATTTGCATGGTTCCTGTGCAGAGGCTTAGAAAGTGAATGTCCAGATTGGGGTAGGAGGCCACCAGCTCCCAGAGGAAGGTCTCCAGAGTAAATGTGACACTGATGATGGCTGGTACTTGAGAATTAGGAAAATTTATTGCAAGGAGCTTGACATACCTCTGGGAGGATTGGGGGGGAAATAGCAAAATAAATATATAACCCTTGGTCTGGTAGCTCAGGTGGTTGGAGCATTACCCGGTGCACTGAAAGGTCGCACATGCCTAGGTTGAGGGTTTGGTCCCTGGGCACATAGGGGAGGCAGCTGATCGATGTTTCTCTCTCTCTTCCCCTCTCCCTAAAAAACCCCATAGTGATGGGTTTTTTCCCCTCTCTCTCTTCCCCTCTCCCTAAACTCAATAAACATCCTCAGATGAGGATTTAAAAAAATAAGTATATAAAAGAAATGACAACTGTCAATGAGAAAGTAAACATAATCATGGCACACTATTTGCCTTGGCAGAGAACAATGTTTACATGGTGACAATAGAAGCATTGACTAGTGATTTAACCAAAACTTAGGAGGATATTAATATTAGGAGGATAGAGACAAGAAGTGGGTGATTCAGGTGCAAGAGAGCCAGAGCTTCATCTAAATTAGTAGGAATCACCATGGTTGGTATGGCTTAGTGGATTGAATGCTGGCCTGCGAACCGAAAGGTCACTGGTTCAATTCCCCATCAGGGCACATGCCTGGGTTGCAGGCCATGCGAGAGGCATGGAGAAGCAACTGTGTTTCTCTTCCTCTCTTTCTCCCTCCATTCCCCTCTCTCTGAAAATAAACAAATAATAGGAAGTCATTTGATGCTACCTAAAACAGATAAATTTAAAAATAGTTTATATCTCTGGCTGGTATGGCGCAGTGGGTTGAGTGCCGGCCTGTGAACTGAAAGGTCTCCAGTTCCATTCCCAGGCAGGGCACATGCTTAGGTTGTGGGCCAGGTCCTTGGTTGGGGGCATGCAAGAGGCAACCAAGTGGTGTTTCTCTTGCACATCGATGTTTCTCTCCCTCTCTTCCTCCCTCCCTTCTCCTCTCTCTGAAAACAAACAAACAAACAAATAAATAAATAAAAGTTTATAATCTAAGTCAGTGGTTCTCAGTTGGGGCAATTTTGCCACCAAGTAGACATTTTTAGTTGTCAGAGTGGGGAGGGCGTGTGACCAGCGCGTACCGGCGCATTAGTGCGCTATAGCTGCTGTAAAATACGAACACTTAGTAGCTTAAAACAACACAAATTTGTGCAGTTTGGGACTTCAGAAGCTCCAAATAGGCTTCTGGTAAAAATCAAGGAGCAGGTGGCCTGCCTTCCTTCTGAAGGCTTGGGGGAGAATCCAGTTCCTTGCCTTTTCCAGCTTCTAGAGGTTTCTGCATCCTGTGGCTCCTGGCCCCTCGATCTGCAAGGTGCATTCCTCTAACCTCCGGTTCCCTTGTCACCTCTCTGACTGCCTCCCTCCAAACTGAAGAACCCTTGTAAATACATTGGGCCCTCCTGGATAATTCAGGATTAATCTGCTTATAGTAAAGTGAGCTAACTAGCACCCTTAATTTCATCTGCAATTTTAATTCCCCCTTACCAGGTAAAGTGAATATTCACAGGTTAGAGTGTAGACATCTTTGGGGAAGGGGTTATTCTACCTACGCAAATGAGTAAAGGCCAAGGATGCTGCTCTACATCCGACGGTGCACAGGACAGCCCCACAAATGTCAACAGCGCTACGGTGATAGATGGGGCTCCTGGCTAGGAGTGGGCAATGGAAATCCCCACTGGGGAGCTGAAACCTATCTTGATCTAGGCTGTGGACACAAGTGTACACATATGTAACACGTTAAAGTGCGCACACTTCACTCCAGGTGTACGAATATTATACCTCCTTTGGAAGACCACCAATTTTTACAGTAACAGGTAAGTTTATAGTTTCAAAATGAGAAGTACTAGCAAGTACTAAATAAGTACTAAAAGAAACAGCTGAAGGAGTTGGAAGCAGTTGTCCCTGGAGAGCAGGACTGTCATGTGAAAGGGTAGCACAGGGACAGCTTTATTTTTCCCTTTATATTAGAATTTGATGTGTAATGTATACTTTTTGAAATGACAAAAAGGAGAGATCTGCTCATTCACCATGTCATTAGGATGGAGTTCATGTTGGGAACCAGGCTCTGCCTGTGGTCGGAGCCATGAGTACGTACCAGGCACGGTCTCAGCTGGCAGAGGGCTTGGTGTGGTGTGGGGGGAAAGTGGTGTGCAAATAGTCAGAAACCACAGTCAGCTGCTGTCCAGAAGAGGCTGTTGTGTGGGTGCAAGGAGAGGTGATCCCCAGAAAGGAGAGTCAGCCCTTATGGGCTATTAGGATCATTGCCTCCTACTGCGGAGGTTTGGCTCCAGACCTCTGGTGGTGGAAAAGATGACAAGCCTTGTCACTGGGCCCCTGGGCTTAGGGATGGGCAGGTCACCGAGCCCCTCCTTTGCACCCTAGATTGGGAGTCCTCAGGGACCATCAAGTTTTCTGCCCTTTGGTCCCCTGACCCAGCCCTGGGCTCCCTTACCTCACATGCCTTCTGTACACCTCTGCCTGATAGGCACCTCCTACCCCTCATCCCAGTGTGCCCTTTATCCTTCTGTACCCTGACATTTTTGGTAAAAAATAGGTGCTCTCTTTATTTTTAAAAAAGATTTTTTAAATTTATTTTTAGAGAGAAAGGAAGGGAGGGAGAAAGAGAGGGAGAGAAACATCAGTGTGTGGTTGTCTCTTGCATGCCCCCGACCGGGGACCTGGCCCATAACCCAGGCATGTGCCCTGACTGAGAATCGAACCAACTGGTAACCCTTTGGTTCACAGGCTGGCTCTCAACCCACTGAGCCACACCAGCCAGGGCAGCATTCTCTTTATTTTTAAAATCTTCACCCAAGGATATCCTTATTGATTTTAGAGAGGGAGGAGGGGAGAAAGAGAGAAACATTGATGTGAGGAACATTGACCAGTTGCCTCCCCTACGCACCCTGACAAGGGATTGAACCTGCAACCTAGGTATGTGCCTTGATGGAGGATCGAACCTGCAACCTTTTGGTGCATAGGACAATGCTCCAACCAACTGAGCCACCTGGCCAGGGCTGCACCCTGACATCTTCACTCCCTTGGGTCCAAAGCCATAAACAAGCTAGAGGGGTTGCTGGTATTTAAACTTCAGACACTGAACATAGCATTGTGCAGGATATTTCTTTGCTCAGCATTGTGTTTTTGAGATTTATCCCTGCTACTCCTAGCTCTCTTAAATTTTGTGACTGCCAGAGACCATTATAGCATAGACCACAATAGATCACTTTTCATGTTGTTGACTTTCTCCCTGCAGAAGCTCCCCAGACTGGGCTGCAGCCCCTACAGGTTCCAGGGGTCCTCCTGGCCCCTTAAGAGGGAGGGTGTGTCAGTGCCAGGGGACCCTGGGTGGCCCACAATGTGCAGCCTGCCCACATACTCAGAAGTGCACTCAAGGCCACTGGCCCCAGGGGAGTGTGGCAGGAACAGCTTTCTACCCTCCAAGTGCGCAGGCAACTCCCTCTGCACCCCCTACCCCACTCCCATCTCTGTACCTTCACCCCTCCATCAAAGTGTCTTTACTGGCAGTTTAAGAGGTCGGGCAGCCTCTAGAACAGGAACAGCCGTAGACGGTAGCCACAGCCATTTATTGAGCTCCTATAGTATGCCAGGCACGGGTGCGAAAACCCATGTCTACATTATTCATGCTCACAGCAAGCTGATGAGGTGGCTGTTATCATTATCCAGTTTACAAATGAGGGAACTGAGATAGGAGAGGTTGAGGCATCTCCCCCTCCCCCCACACCCACCACCATCAAGTTTAGGGAGCTGGGCTCCAAGGCTTTTGAAGGAAAGGCTGCTGCTGCTTCTAAACCTCGCAGGCGATCACCAGAACCTACTAGGGCCCTTCATGCCTCAGAAGCGGGTGCCCTCCTCTACCCACGAGCGTGCATATGCACATACCTTCTTCACATAGAAACCTGAGGACAGGCCCAGACTGTTCCCCTAGCCCCAGAACCACCCCTTTTTACCGAAGAAACAAGCAGAGGGCAAGGGGAGGTTTCTATGGAGAAGTGCAGCAGGGGTCCCCAAACTGGAACTCTTGGGCTGGGAGTCTAGGTTGGACCCTACTCCCCCCACCGCTTACCCGGCACGTGATCCGGAACAAGTCAGTTTCCCCCATGCCTTACTTTCCTCATTGGTAAATAGAATCAATCATTGTCCCACCTTGTGGCATTGTTCAGAGGTCAAAATAAGGTATTTCAGGATCCCTGGTATTTGAGACCTAGGTGCTCCAGGAGCGGTGTTGCCAGGAGGTCCAATCGTTTTAAGGGCTGCACCCTCATCCTCTGTGGGCTAGGATTCAGGCAAGAATGGGTCAGGCCCTGGCCCTTTAGGAGAAGGCCGTTAAGCCCAGACAGGCACAAAGGAATACTCTGGGGAACTATTAAGATGAGAGTTATTTAAGCGGAATCCTGTGGGATGAGTAGGAGTTTGCCAGGTTGAGAAGGAAGGCAAGGATGTCCAGGCACAGAAGCACAGAGGATGGTACAATCATGGGTTGTTGGATAAGGCAAACAAAAAAAAAAAATTTTTTTTTTTTGAGACTGGCCCAAGAAATGGTCTTAGCAGGAATAAGGCCACAGAGAAAGCTGGAGGCCACCAGGACCTTATTTTGTCGAGGCCCCGGCTGGGGTATGAGGAGGGGCTGACTCTATTCTGGAAGCCTTGAGGAACCACTAGCCACTTAGGGAGAGCTTGATGTGGCCAAACTTGTGGTTTCAAGCATCTTATTCGGCTGCAGCTAGGAAATGGGTTTGTGGGGAGAAGCTAGGGATGGGAGAGGGGAAGAAAGTGTATGGGAACAGAGTTGAGAGCTGTGTTAGGTAAAGACAAGGGATAATCCCTGGGTGAGAGATACACGGAAGGTTCCTGAATGGTGTAGAGGGCCCTCGCCAGTGTAGCTCTGCTTTACCCAACCTGGCCTCTAGCAGCCTCCCCGTCTTTGTTGCTGTCCCACCTACAAGAGCTCTGTCGGGGTGTCCAGCAGGTCGCATGCAGCCCAGGGTGGCTATGAACACAGCCCAACACAAAATTGTAAGTTTACTGAAAATCTTTTCTTTGATCATCAGTTTTCGTTAGTGTTTGTGTATTGAACGTGTGGCCCAAGACAACTCTTCTTCCAGTGTGGCCCAGAGATGCCAAAAGTTTGGACACCCCTGCCTCTATCTAAAGAGCATCTCTTTGCTCCTGTCCCCCCATCCCTGTGCCCTGGCCGTTAGTTACTCTTCTTGGAGGGGAGGAGGGGTACCCTCAGGAGAGCATTAGATTAGTTCTAGCTAAAGGGCTACTCAGCTAGGCTGCTCCAGTAACGCATGTCCCTGATGCAGCAGCCTGGCCTCCTCTCCTCCCTGCATCCCTCACCCTACCCTTAGCAGGGTGGGGCCACTGATCAGTTTTAGTTAGACCAACTCCTGACCTATAGCTTCCTGTGCCTAGGCTCCCAGATGCCCTAATTTCACCACGCCTAGATCCAGCTGAGCCAGCTCCTGGCCCACCCTACCTGGTGGATAACTATGTGACTACCCTGGCAGGGGCATGGGAGGGTGGAGCCCTGGACTGGGGGACCCTGTGAGCAGGCTGCTGCTGCTGTCACTGCCTGCAGGCACCTGATATAAGCACCTGGTGCATCCCAGCTACCACAGTGGGCCACGCTGCTCACCCTACATGTGGCGCAGTACGACACTGCCAGGCCCCTTGCTTGGACACCCTAGGCCTATGCACGCGCACCTAGGGACCATCTGCCAGAGACACCCTGTACCCCAGGCTACAGCCAGCCAAGCTCTCCTGCCTCCCTCTGGGGTTCAGGAACCATGGGAGGCCCTGTGTATACCCTATGTCATCCAGGGCCATCCTGAGGCTCAGTCCCTCCCCTCAGCGCCCCAAGCCTGACTCGGGCATAGCAGCTTTGGCCAATAAGACCTGCCTGGTTCCTGCGCCTCATCTGTGACCCTTTCTTTCCGCAATGTGTACTTCAGAATATAGCTTTGTGGGCAAACAGCTGCGCCCTGGTCCTGCAAGTGTCAGGAGCCATCTAGCTGTCCAACACCCGTCCTCCCCCACGCCTTCATCGGTATGTCCAAGAGGGGCAGAAGGGGAGAAGGACAGAGGCAGAAACACTGCCTGGGCCTGGGTTCCCTTCTCCTTTCTCTGCCAATGCTGCCCCTCCTGTTTCAGGGGTGGGGGTCATCAGACGAGGCTTTGTGGTCCCCCAGAAGGGGAGGATTCTCCCTTAGAGGACGGATAAGTCAGACCCTGGGTCCTGCTGTCATCCACCAAAGCGCAGAGGAAAGCAGGAACTCATACCTCACGGACTGAGCTGAAGCCTCCACATCAGCTTCCTGGGAGCCCTACAGGATGTCCCCCTCACTATACACCCTGGCCAGGTTGGGGAGATTGTCTTCCCCAAGGGAGTGGGACCTCAAGACCTGGCAGCCCACCCAGCATTTCCTTTATCTCCCAGAAACCCCTTTCTCCGCTCAGGTTCTGGAGAGGAAGTGGGAACCCCTGCCCCCTCCTTCACAGCCATGCTGTCCCCCTAGGTAGGAGGAGCCCCTCCACCTGAGTCTCTTGCCTCCTCAGGGACCCTCCACCTCTTCTCCCTCCCTGCGCTTCAGTTACTGGCTCCAGGCACCACCTGCCCCCCCACCCCGCCCCCGCATGTAATGTGCTGTGCCCTCCTTCCACCTGGGTCCCCTTCCAGCTCCTCTCTTACAAGTATCAGGGCCCTTCCACCCTCCTGCTTCCTCTTCAGTTCTTTTCAGTATGGGCTCAGACTCCCACAACTTGTCCTGGACCCTCAAAGCACCTGGGCACTGTGCTCTGATCCTGTCTGCCCTTTAAGTCTTTCCTTGGCCACCTGGCAAGGTCTTCCCTTTGGACACCCAGCAAGGACTGGAGGAGGGGTGGTCCCATGTCTGTGCGGCTTTGGGACGTCCATGTGCAACCAGCCCTTACACTACCCCCATGGCCTTTGGAAGCCCTCATCTCTCCTCACTGGCAGTTCCGTCTCATCTGGGTGCATCCTCTGCACATGGTCCCCTAATGTGGGTGCTCATTTTTACTCCACTCTCTCAATTCTTATCTGACTTTATTTACCCTGATTCCACCCAGGGTTTTTTGGGGTTTTCTGTTTGTTTGTTTGTTTGTTGTTTTTTTGCCCTAGGATCCACACTGGAAGAAGGGGTAGACCCAGGCGCCCTTTGGGTCCTCTTTCTACTCCCCTGAGCCCACTCCTGCCCTCGCTCCTCCTCAAACTTGACCTTTCAAACCATAGGTTTCCTGACTTTGTCACACCCAGTACACACTAAAATGGCTCCCCACCATTGGTGGGATGAAATCCCATCTCTGGGTCTGGCTACAGGGCTGGACCTGTCTCTGACTCTCATTGCTTGCTTCCCTCCCCACACAACCTGCACTCTTTGGGCAGGTTCCAGCACTATGGCCCACCCTGAAGTACTCCTGGGCTCCAGGTGGGATTAAACGTCCCTTCTTGGGGCTGCCCCAACCCTGAGCTTGCCAAAATACAGAAATCCCTGTTTCCGTGGGACTCAGAGATGTTTCCCCAGCCCTCACCAACGTTTGGCACCAAGTGGTTAGCAAATATTTGGTCACAAGTGCTGGAACACTTGGTGAAGGGCCAGATTTCATGTTGCCTGAGGTACCCCAGCCCAGAGAGGTTGGTGCTACGTCCAAGGTTAGGAAGCATAGCTGATTAGCGGCTTGGTAGAGGCTCGGCTTCTTTGCCTACCACCCTCATTGCAAGCAGCCCTTGGGCGCCGAGTTCACTCCAATCCTCACTCGGTAGGACTGGACCAAATCGGAGCCAGGGGGGTGGGGCCTGGGGCAGCCCTTCGGGCAATGCAATCCCTCCCAGAGCCAGCAGGTGGCATTGCAGGGCTGCGCCTCTGGGCTACAGCCCCACTCTGCGCCTCCGGCAATGGGAGGGACTGGGGTGGGTCGTGGGCGGGACCGATCGGGGTGGGCGGGGCACGGCCGCCCAGGCGCCTTCGGGGGCTCCCCGCGCCTTCCCCGTCTTGGGTACTCGTGGTTCTCCTCTTTTCTCTCCCTCTCTCCCCTGAGTCTCGTTCTGATCTCTTCCTGTCACCGTGGTCCCGCCTGCTCCAGTTTCGGGCTCAGAAGAGAAGCCCGGTGTCCTCGGAGGGAGGAGCCGTACGCCTGAGGTCCTGGTTATCCCACAGGGCCACTAAAGCCCATTAGGGAGGGAGGCGGCGGGGACTGAGGGAGCTCTCGGCCATTACCCGGGCGTCGGACAAATGGCTCCACCCCACACACGGACACGAACCCACCCTCTGAGACCAGGCCTTGGCCCACCGCTCCACCCTAAGTCTCCTCCCAGGCCCAGGCTCCGCCCATCGCTGGGGTATTGCAGCAGGGAGCTGGGCTCAGAGCTCAGAGGAATGGCCCCTCCTTCCCCAAGGTGGGCCCTCCGACTGCATGGGAGCCCCGAAAGGTCTCCATGCCCTCTGTCGCAGGGCCTGCCTAGCTAGGTGACAGGAGTGGGTGAGGGCGGGGATCGCCCAGACCACCTCTGAGCTGACTTCCCGCCTGTTAGCCTCACCGCCAACCTCCCCTACCCCTTCCCCAGCGACCACAAACAGCTCATAGCCCCTGTACAGCCCCTGTACAGCCCCTGTACCCTTTCAGTCCACACTTCTGGCCCTCTGCCTTTTTTTTTTTTTTCTTTCGTCTCTCACCTCCATCACAGCGCCAGAGTCCCCAGGCTGGAGGAAGCACGGGGGAAGAGTTTACTCAGGAGAGCCGCTGGTCGCTCTTCCTCATGGCTGTTACTTCAGGTCCTACACACTGATCCTGCTCCCTTCTCACTCATGCCTGTTCCCCCTTTGGAATTTTTACCTGCAGTTCTCCCCGGGGCCTTTGGTTGTTTGTTGTTGTTAGCCACTTCCTTTGTTACCCACCCCCTTTTGTTACTCTGTTACTTTCCCTGGTATTTCCAGGGCTTTGGGGCCTCCTTTGTTATTCTGAGATGCAGTGTTTGTGCCTGGCCCCTAGCTGTGACCACATGCCCTGTTACCCCTCCCTCCAGCTGCGTTGTTCCCATCAGTCTTTGCTCACAGGCTGATTCCTTTGCTAAGGAAGGCAAAAGGGCCCAAGGCAGATCGGGAGGAGTGGGGAGGAGGCCTACAAGCATCCTGACCCAGAGAACCGAGGGCCCCTACCTTGTCTGGTGGTCTCTGATTCAGCCACCTCCCTCAGCTCTGGGTGACCCTAAAACTCAGACTGGCAGGCCTCGGGTGGTCCTTGTTGCTCTGGGGTAACCCCTGGGGGTGGTATATGGTGGACCTCACTGCCCACACCCATCCTTACAGCCCGGTTGAGTCCAGGGAAGCCAGTCACAGGCCAGACAGGCAGACAGACAAATGGAGGTGGCCAGCCAGATGGGAGCCTATGGCAGCATCAGCCATGGACTCAGAGGTGGGGGTGGGGACCAGCCGTGCAGCTTTGGCCTAAGTGGCTTTTAGAAGCAGCAGCTGGGGTGTGGACACCCAAGGGGCTTCTGCCCTGGGCAGGCCCTGTGCTTGGGTGAGGGCTGGGAGCCCAGGCTGAGTGCACGGGAGAGAAGTAGCAGCAAGGACTGGGTCTGAGCAGAACCTGCCCCTGCCCTCATGGGGAACTGTTTGCGTTGGCTGTGCCTGACTCCTGGGGACCAGGTATGTGCTGGAGATGGGTACACTGAGGGGGAGCCTGCAGCCACCTGTCTTTGTATCTGAGGCTGTGAAGAGTGTCGTCTTGTAATCTCACAGTCCTGGGCCCAAGAGGATCTGGGGAACCCAGCCTGGGCCTCTGCCTTCTCCACACGAAGTGTCCTGATCCGTAAAATGGCCTGAGCCTCTATAGGGTTATTATAGGTAAAGTGCACTCAGAGGCGCAACAAAGCATAAATGATTTTCCATTGTGATTATTATTGTCTGGCTGCGTGAAGGGGACACTTGCTTCCAGGAGGTAGAGGGGAGGGGCGGGGGGGGGCGGGGGCAGAGGAGGGGAGATACTCGGGTTCCTGCTCTTGGAAACAGCTCCTGTGAGGGCTGACCACAGGCCAGAACTCGGAAGCCAAAGTCTGCAGCACATTTCATGATAGGTCAGGATTGGTGGGAGTGAGGACCAAGACCCTCTCATCCCAGCCAGACAAGCCTGTTTCCTTAGTGCACCGTTCCATCTTTTCAGTCATGGACAACGGGTAGGGTCATGAGTGAGGGGCTCTGGCACAGGGAGGGGATGATGGGGGGAATTGTTTAATGGACACACATAGCACAGATCAAGACAAACACTCCTGGGGAAGGCCAGGGAGTCACTCAGTCACTGGCCTCCAGTAGATCGGGAGGGGTGCTGTCATGTCACTCTCAAACCCCTCTTTTTTCCCCCTGGACTGTTCTGGGACTCTGAGCTGGGCTAGGCCAGGAGGGATCCAGATATATGGACAGTGGTGCTGGTGGTGCTTCCCATGGAGAGTGGGCAGAGCTGTGGCCCTTGTTACCCTCTGTCCCTTGCGTGGGACTCCTTCAGCCCTAGGACCCTTACTCCATTCCTCTCCCACCTCAAGAGACTGTCTTTGTGCAGTGCCCTGCATGCAGTAGGTGCTCAATAAATGTTCCAGGAATAGGAGGCAAAGGCGTTGACGCCGAGGAGACTGCCCAGAGTGGGGACAAACAGAGGGGGTCCCAGTGGCTCGGCACCCTCCGTTCCTGCTGCCTTCCGCCGGGCTCCCGTGAGCTGGCGGGGTGCCGAGACGGGGGCGAGGCCAGAATGGCTTGGACACAGCGCGGGGGCGTAGGGGGCGGGGAAGGGGCGGTGCGGGGGCGGTGTCGCAGCCTGAGCTCCAGCTCAAGCCCGAGGCGACGGGAGCCAAGCCAGAGCCGCGGAAGCCGCCGCCGGGTCTTCAGCGTCACCCCGCGCCCCTGCTTGCTGGCGGCGGCTGTGAGTGCCGTGGCCAGCCCGTGGCCGGCTGGTGGGTAGCCGGCGCCATGGCCACTCCAGAGCCGCTGCGGCCGCGCCTGTGCTGCCTGGTGCGTGGCGAGCACGGCTACGGCTTCCACCTGCACGGCGAGAAGGGCCGTCGCGGGCAGTTCATTCGCCGCGTGGAGCCAGGCTCCCCGGCCGAGGCGGCCGAGCTGCGCGCCGGAGACCGCCTGGTCGAGGTCAACGGCGTCAACGTGGAGGGCGAAACGCATCACCAGGTGGGTGCCTGCGCCCCGGCCCGGCGCTGCCTGTGCCCAGGCCTCAGCATTCTGCTCGAGGCCAGGAGGGGGTCGCACCAGGGCCTCCGTGCCCCCCCGCTCCGGGAGGTTGGGGACGTAGCCACGGAGGCAACGGCCGCCGGCCCCCTTCCTAGCACCCTCCCACCAAGCCTGGTCCTGCACCGCGGAGGGAAATCCTGGCAGGGAGGAGTCCGCACTGCGGCTCCTCAGCTCAACTCTCGATCTTTAGGCTTGCTCCGGCCTCAGTGTGCCAAGAACAGAGATGTGGGGCACCCTGGGGAGGTCTCCGTGCACGGGGGTGCCCTGGGTGCTTTTGTATAGTGTATACACGCACGTGTATACAACCGTGTATGTATGTGAGTGTGCAGGTCCCTCTGGGGGTCACCCATGTGTGCACTGTGTGTCACAGTAAGTGCACACTTGTGTGCTCCTGCATCAGTGAGTATGTGTGGGCTGGACCGTGCATGTGAGTATACAGGTCTGCAGCCTAGGTGTGTACGTATGTGTGGGGACAGGTCTGTACTCCCAGATGTGTGTGCAAGCTGCACTGTGTGTGTGTCCAGGCCTGTGTGTTGACCTGCCTGCTTGTGTGTAGTCGTTAGTGTGTGTTGGCAGCCGTTGTTCTTGTGGGTGTCCTGGCTGGTGGTGCCTGGGTCCCAGTGGGAATCACTGCTAGTGGCAGTACATTCCTCCTTGGAGGCTGCCTGGCCCTTCAGGGGTCACCAGGCCGAAGTCCCTGCCTCCTGCAGCTGGAGATAAAGGCCCAAGGGAGGGCAGTGTGTCCTGTCTCTGCAGGTTCTGATCCCTGGGGGTGTCCATCTCCCACTGGCTGGTGACTCACCTGGCTTGGGTTCAGCCACTCCTGCTCAGGTTCCTCTGTGTCTCCACAGCACCCATGCGTCCATGACCTGTTTAGGTGTCCAGCCCTGGGGCCTAGAGAGTAATATATTTGTCCTTGGCTGGCCTGGGAGCAGAGCTTCTGGGGCCCTTGTCGATCCACCTGTCTGCTGTCCTGTCTTCCACCCAGAATGTCAACCTGATAAGGCTGTTTACTGAAGGAAGGTGGGCATCGGGGCCAGAGGGCTTGGCCTGACGGGGCATAGGAGGGGCTGGCAAACTGGCACCTAGCCACTGTTTAACTGACACTTTTGCCCCTGGATGTCCTGGGCCTCTGGGTGCCGCTCTAAGAACTTCATACACAGGACCCCATGGGATCCTCCCACTGCCCCAGAAGGGAGGACGTGCAATTACAGCTCCCATCTTACGGATGAGAAAACTCATGCTTGGAGATACTGAGTGACTCCTTTGGGTACCACAGTCAGGAAGCAGTAGGGTGCTGTGGGCCTGCTGCACAGGGAGAAAGGAGGGGCAGAGGAGGGGCAGAGGAGGACCAGGGAAAACATGGGTCTGGTTCCTCCTCTCTGTTGACAATTTCTGCCAAGCAACTGATGGGGGCCTCTTCCTTTGCCTTTCCCCAGGCTTTTGGGTGGGGATGAGGATGTTACCCTTCCTACCCCAGTGCCAAGTGGGCAGTTGCTCCTTCTCCCTGCAAGGCACACCCTGGCACGCATGCCCCATAGCCACCCATATGCTCTAGGCACTTCATAGGCACCTGCGTAGACATGCAGCTGGCCACGTACTGCACTTGTCCCACAGGTGATCTGCCCTTCCCCACCTCTACCTGCTGGGTTCAAATCCTGCTTCATGTGTGGTTCCTGAGTAGGTGCCTTGCCAAGGACCCAGGGCTTTCTCCTTCTGCAGGTCCGACAGGAACGGGTCTGTGATCATGGTTTGGAGCGAACGGACGGCCTAGAGGCAGGGGTTTAGACTTCCACGCTCTACCACTAAGAAGGACAGAAATTGGCACAGACATGCCCAGACTGAGACCCAGGAGACACTGTCTCTCTCAAACCCAGACTGAGAGACAGACCCTGGAGCAGATAGATGCATACCTGCACAGCTGCCTCACCCGCTTCCCATCTCCTTTTGGAGGAGAGCCTGGGCTGAGACAAGGCCCCGGGACCACACCGCAGCCCTCGCAGCCTGGGCCCTAGCGGGCAGAGGAGGGAGGGGCTGCTGGAGCCTGGGGGTAGGGGGTGGAGCCGACAGGCTGCTTGGTCCAGCCACCCACCCCTAGTAGGCCAGCTGCCTGCCCACGAGCCCCGCCAGCCTTGAGTGGTGCCACTGTCCATGTACTGCCCGGAGAGCTGGCTGCTGACCCACTCCCACCTGCCTGTCCCAGGTGGTGCAGAGGATCAAGGCTGTGGAAGGGCAGACCCGGCTGCTGGTGGTAGACAAGGAGACGGACGAAGAGCTGCGCCGGCGGCAGCTGACCTGCACTGAGGAGATGGCCCAGCAAGGTCTTCCACCTGCTCATGACCTCTGGGAGCCAAAGCCGGTCTGGACACATGCAGGCAGCCTTGGCTCCAAGGATGGCCAGAAGGTATGGCAGATTCTGCCCACAGGGACCACCTTCTTCCAGAACCATCTTGACCTCTTGATAGCAGTCTCTGTTTCTGGTCACCTCCAGAAGTCACTGTCTCAGACTCTTCCGCCTCTCAGGGCCCTTCTTTGCCCCTGGTGACTACCCTCTTGGCTACACTCTTTCTGCCCTCAGACTGTTTTAAGCCGGTTAGGATCAGGGCAGCCTGGTCCTTGGCCCCTGGCTCTCTTCCAGAATGCTTGGAGCCACCTGATCTGGGGAGGGGCCACTCTGACAAGGCCCCCTCCCGGGTCTAGGGGCTGAGGAACCCAGCCCGGGGCAGGGCATGCTGGGATGTCCAGCTCTTTGCCTGTGTCTGGTGTCTTATCTGTCTGTGGCTCTGTCCGTGTGTCTGCCTGCTTGTTCTGTGAAGGCCTTGGGGGATAGGGGCCGGCGTCCTGTGTGGGCAGCGTATGGTTGGGGGAAGCCGAGGAGACTCTAAGCTGATTCCTCATCTGAGGGTCTGTAGTGTTGGGGCACCTCCCTCATCTGTCCCCCAAGGCTGTAGAGCCGCAAAAGAATTCATGGGGTAGGGGGCTGTTCCACGGCAGTGGTCCCCAGCCTTTTGGGGCACTAGGGACCGGTTTCATGGAAGACAGTTTTCCCCCAGGGGGTCGGGGGGACAGGAAGTGGAGCTCAGGTGGTAATGAGAGCGAAGCTTTGCTTGCCTGCCCGCTCGCCTCCTGCCGCTTGGCCCAGTGCGTAACAGGACACAGGCCACAGGCCACAGGTCAGTACCTGTACGAGGCCCGGGGATTGGGAACCCTTGACCTAGGGGATGTCCCTCGGTGAGGGGGTGACCCTACCTAGGAAGCACCTGGAGGCCAGGAGGAAGAGCCTGGGGCTGCTTGTTCCTCCCTCCCGAAAGTCACATGTTATTGTCTCTCCTGTCCTTTCTCCTTTTTTTATTTTTAAAAGACTTTATTTATTTACTTTTAGAGAGAGGGGAAGGCAGGGAGAAAGAGAGGGAGAGAAGTATCGACGTGTGAGAGAAACAACAACTAGTTGCCTCTCGCATGTAGGGGGACAGAGCCCACAACCCAGGCATGTGCCCTGACCAGGGATTGAACCTGCGACCCTTCGTTTTGCAGGATGACGCCCAACCAATGCCTGAGCCACACCGGTCTGGGCTCCCTTTTTTATTTTTAAAGAAAAATTAATCCTTTTAGGGGATTCAAGCCCAGGGGTTCCTCAGGTCCCACTTTTAAGACCCAGTGAGGTGTGAGATCCGAAGTTTCTGGGTGTGCAGGGAACCCCAACGTCTGCCCGGTCCTAGGCCTGTGACCTGGAGCACAGGCCTGAACTTCTTGTCCTAAAAGGAGGGGAGATTGTCTCCGGGCCTTGGCGCTAGACCCTGTCGTTTGCATTTTGCCCTGGGGCCACTGAAGGCTGGAATAGAGGGTGTTATGTTCAGATTTGTGATGTCGTTCAGATTCGTTCAGATTCTGATATCGGGGGTCCTGGGATGGTGTGCTGGCTGGGCCCCTCCCAGGCCCGAGGGCTGGGGCCTCCCTCCTTCCTGGGCATCCTACACCCCTCCCAGGATGCGCCCCTCCCCTCAGGCGTTTGTCCATTGATTTAGACACAAATGGCTGTGTTCACCTTCCTGTGGAAAACTTCACTCTCCAGCCTTATCTTCAGGATGGGGTGACCCACCTTGTCCTTGGGTGGAGCCTTCCCCCTCTGCTATTTCAGGCTGTGGGGCTGCAGGAAGCCCTGGGAGGGGGCTTCCTGTGGGTGTATTTTTAGAGAAACAGAGGGAGGCCTGACTGGCAGGTTCCTCTGTGGTTGGGGCTGGCCTGGGACCCCAGAAGGTCAGGGGAGACCAAGAGGACAGAGGCCCCCAGTTTTGTTTGGCTGAGTTCAGAGCATTAGAAAGAGGTGCTGGGTGTGGATGCGGGACGACGCTCGCATGGCTGTGCTCTAAGGCTGCAGGAGAAACCAGACAGGGTGTGTGTGCTTTGCTTTCGCGCAAGATGAAGGGCCCACCACCCCTGGTGCCACTGGGAGGTCAGGGCGGAGGTGGGCCACTTAGGTCCTCTCAGACTCAGTTAACTCCTGTCCTGGGGCTGAGAGGAGAGAGGTAGGACCGGGGAGGACACTGATGCAGTCAGCCCCTCCCCTTGAGGGCTGTCAGGGCCTTATAGGTGGTGACTCAGCCCCTAGCCAGGCAGGGGCTGATAGTGATGATAGGGGACAGCCCCCAAATAGAGCCAGGGCAGCTAGGCACTAGCAGTGCCAGATGGGGGCGCTGATAGACCCTGGGCCCTTTTTTTTTCTTTCACAAGAAAAGCCTGTGGCCCCACCCTCTGGTTCTGGGGGTCCTTGGGGGTTGAGAGTGAGTGAGGTGACAGAGTCCTGCAGGGGGTGACTACTTGGCATAGGACTTTGTTCTACAAGAGGGCTTCTGGAGCTCTTTGCTGCTGCCTCCGCCCTGTGAACTACAGCAGAACTATCTTCTATTCTGGGGCCTGGGCTCTCCTCTTGCTTCCATGTCTCCCCAGCCCT
Organism: Mormoops blainvillei; assembly: GCA_004026545.1. Taxonomy (NCBI): domain Eukaryota; kingdom Metazoa; phylum Chordata; class Mammalia; order Chiroptera; family Mormoopidae; genus Mormoops; species Mormoops blainvillei. Next base: position 207,517 of record PVJD01001931.1, on the reverse strand, counting down.
GAGTCCTGGGAGCAGGGCAGGGCCTTGTAGCAATTTCCTTCCCTTCTTGGGACGGAAACCTAGCCAGTGGGAAAGGGGGGTGGGGTGCCGGGCTGGAGCCTCAGTAAGGGGGGGTGTGCTCGGGCACCACCCTGTTCCCCAGAGTGACTCAGCCCCATGTCCCCACCTGTCCCTGGGGAGCCTGGGTCTCAGCGGGAGGTGGATAAATGGGGTGGCAGCCTGGGCCAGCCAGAGAACTCAGGCCACTCCAGGTGGATGCTCACTGTCTGCCACTTCTGTCCTGCCTCCATGGCCCACTCCTGGAATTCTACACCACCCGCCCCGGTCCCAGGAGCCCCTCCACGGAGCCCATGCCTAGGGCTTATGCAGGTTAGGTGGGGCTGGGGGCAGGGTGGGCAGTGAGAACCCTAGCAGCCAGTTTAGCCTGTGTACCCCAGGGTTAGGAGAGGGGACCCTGGTGTGACCGAGCTGGACTCTGAACGACAATGGAGCCTTTCTCTGCCAAGGCTGGTGAGTCACCATCTGGTGGGGCGGGGGGGCATGCAGCCTGGCTCCTGGGGTACCCCCATGCCAGCCTCTTTGTCTGGTTAAAGGCACAGCTGGGAGGACAGGGCTTGTCCAGTTCTGGGGCGGCCCTGCTGGGAGCCGTGGGAGCCTGAGGGCCTGGCTGGGAGATGGCAGGAAGTAGGCCGAGCCAGGGCGGGAGCGAGGAATGCGAGCAATGCGCTGGCCTGCCTGCGCCCCCTCCAAACCCACTGCTGCCTGCTCTCCCTCAGGGCCTCCCTGCTGGGTCACCGCATCGCAGCCCCTCAGCTTGAGGGGCTAGTGCTAGGTTTGGTGCTCCGTGGAATCTGGGCGCTTGTAAGGAGAGGGATTTAGGCTAGACGTTAGGAGAAACCTCACGGCTCGTGTAATGAGAGGCAGCTGTGCTGGGTTGAGGCCAGCGTGGTCCTGAGCCCGGATGTGACTTCAGCCCGGCCTCGCGGCCCTGGATGCCCCCTAAGTCGTTGCCCCCAAATCCTTTTCCCGTTTGGGACCTTGACAGACCCTACCCTGAAGGTTACTGTGGAGGGCGTGGGAAGAGGCCACAGGGCTCATCCCACTGGGCTGTCCTTTCACAGGTGTGGGCTGCTCTGTGTGTCCCATAGTGTGCTTGTGAGCGTATGTTTGGATGTCTGGTCTCTTTGACTCTAGGTTGTGCCTCTGCTACCTGGGCTCATGTCCACATTCCAGGTGTGGTCATGTCACACTTCCAAGTTCTGTGCATGGCCCTAGCCCTGGATCTGCTCTGTCCGGGCAGCCTTAGCGGCCCATGTTCTGACAGCCTGTGTACCTGAGAGGTGCCCCTGGGAAGATGTGTGCCCTCCTCACAGCTGCACACTTGTACCTCCAGGTGTGTCTGGGAGAGGACATGAATCTGTATAGTGGGGCTGTGGAGAATTTGGGGTCTCACACCTCCCCGAGTTCAGACCATGTTGCTCAGCCCAGCCCCCAGGGAACTGAAGAGCGGTGGCTCTGTCCCTGGAGTTCTTGGGATGATTAGGCCAGATGGTAGCCTGCGGTGGGGGGGGTCCCCAGGGAGTTCTGAGCAGGCTTTGGGGGTTAGAGAAAAGGTCTTAGAGGAGGGGCACAGGCTGGACAGGAAGAGGGTTTTCCCAAAAGGTAGGAAGGCCGTGACCCTGGAGCAAGGAGCCTACCCTGTGAGGAAAGACATTCTTGGTCCCACAGCTGGGTGGCCACCAACTGGCAGGCCAGAACATTCACAGTCAGATTTGGGGTTTGGAACCAGGTTGCAGGCCTGGAGAGCTGGAGTGGTCCGGGGGGAGCCTGGGCTACAGTGGGGGCAGGTGCCCAGGGCCTGGAGACCTTCCCTGAAGGCTGAGGGTCCCTCCCTTCAGTGCTACCCTGAGCCTGCCCGAAGGTCCCTCTACCACCCATAAGGGAGGGGCCTGGTGAGTACTCCCACCCCGGACACTCACCTGCACATGCACCTGAGCTCGGAGCGTCCCGGGAAACCTGAGCTGCTGCCTGCCTGCTCACTCCGGCCACCGCCATGTTTAATTGAGCACCAGTAGCCGCTGGCCACTCAGTGCCGTGGTCACTGACTGCCCCAGGCCCCCGGCTGGGCGGGGGTCCTGGGGCCTAGCCCCTGCCGGCACAGCTCCCTGGCCCAGAACCCTACTGCAGGATGCCAGAGGTAAAGCACAGCCGGGCCCTGGGATGTTGACGGGGGACCTGCAGGGCACCATAGGCCTCTGTGTCTCAGAAGGGAGGACAGGAGGGCAGGCCCCACCCTCGGCCCTCTCACGGGGCTTCTGCTGCAGCCCCAGCCCCACATCCCTCTGTCTCTGGTGGGGGTTGGGGTGGAGGTGGGGGCGGCTCCAGCTTGCTCTGGAATGTGAAAGCAAACACAGTAGCACTGCCGCCAGCCTTATGGGAGAGAAAACAAAACTGCTCAAGCCTAGGATTCTGCGAGCCCCACACTCACGGAAGGAGGGGAGGGGGTGCTTGCAGGCAGGGCCCACGAGGACAGGCATCTGGGACATCAAGATGAGTGGCAGCTGGTCTCGCTGGGCCTCTCTCAGGACCCTGGCCTGTGCTCAGCACTGTTGATCTTTGAGCCTGTTGATTTTCCCAACATCCCTAAGGCCCCTGGCCCCATCAGAAGTCATTTTGGGAACTGGAAACCAAGGCTTTGCCCAAGATGTCACAGCTGGAACTCAGTCACAGGCAGCTTAATGGGGCCCCCGGGCATGGGTGCACAGTGTTTGTCTCTGCCACTGGGCAGGGGCTGATGCCCGGTGAGGGTTTGCGCTCAATGGCGGCTCCTGCCTACAGCCACCGCTGTGCTGCACACTGGGGGCCAGAGGCCTTGGGATGGTGTCAGTGGCCTCTGGGGGTGAGAGATCAGAGCTGGCGCCTGACCCACAGTCCCATGTTCTGCAGGATGTCAATGGGCCTGCAAGGGAGCTTCGCCCCAGGCTCTGCCACCTGCTAAAAGGCCCCCAGGGCTATGGGTTCAACCTGCACAGTGACAAGTCCCGGCCAGGACAGTACATTCGCTCAGTGGACCCGGGCTCGCCCGCCGCCCACTCTGGCCTCCGTGCTCAGGATCGACTCATTGAGGTACCCATCACCGAGGTTTTGGGGTGTCAGGTGCCCCATGTGCATTGCCCCCTGTGTGCATATCTGTGCTTGTGTCCCCCATCTGCATGTCTGTGCCTGTGTCCCCCATTTGTGTCTGGGCCCCAGGTCCTCCCCGGGAGGAGGGGAGTTTCTGGGAACTTGAGCTGGCATTCCTCTTGCTGCCGCGGCTGGTGACAACATTGATGAATATTTGATGCCACACCTGGCCAGGCAGCTTGGGGGGCTGGTGGGGGCCTACCCTCAGGCAGTGCTGTCCCCATGCTGCTGGTGGCAGGTGAATGGGCAGAATGTGGAGGGGCTGCGCCACGCAGAGGTGGTCGCCAGCATCAAGGCACGGGAGGATGAGGCCCGGCTACTGGTAGTGGACCCCGAAACAGACGAATACTTCAAGAGGCTGCGGGTCACACCCACCGAGGAGCATGTGGAAGGTGGGCTGCTGCCCTGGGGACCTGGGGTGGGGTGGAGTGAGGGGGTGCTGGGCAGCCACTGACACACTGTCTCCGCAGGTCCACTGCCGTCACCAGTCACCAATGGGACAAGCCCTGCCCAGGTGAGAGGGTGAAGTGGACAGGGTGGGTCCAGGAGACCAAAGGGGCACTTCTGGGGATCCCCAGGCCTGACAGAGCCCCCCGTCTCTCTGTATTTTTGAGGCTGTGACACCCAATCTGGCCCTGACGCTCCCAGCTTTAATGCCCCCTGTGGGTACCGTCCCAAGTCAGCCACGCCCCAGCCCCATGCAGCAGGCCAGCACCTCCAGCCTAGCTGCCCTTGCTGTTCTGTTCAGCACTGCCTGGTTTCCTGGAGTCTCAGTCTGTCCTCAGGAAGCTGTCCCTGGCTTTGCGCCAGGGGATGCTCATGTGGGTGATTCGTACATCAAAACTGGCCTTCCCCACTGTGAGTCAGCCAGGGCCGGGCCACTTGCCTATTCACTGTTTAGTGTCCAGAGTCCTGCCTACAATGGGCTTGAAGCATAGTAGAGGCTCGGTACCCACTGCCAAATGGAGGAATAAATGCAGCTCTGGTGTGTGCATGTGTATGTGCATGTACGTGTGTGTATACCAGTGACTCCTGGGCAGGGCCCCTGAAGGTACACCTTGCCCTTGGTTTCCCAGCTCAATGGTGGCTCAGCGTGTTCATCCCGAAGTGATCTACCTGGCTTAGACAAGGACAATGAGGTAGCGAATGTCCACCCACCTCCTCTGCTGTGCTTACACTCTTGGGGGCGGGCCAGAGAGGCCTTCAGGGTGGGTATTTATAGAACTTTCAACTTGGGCAGTGGGGCCACTTCCTCCAGGAAGCCCTCCTGGGCCCGTTGCCTCAGCCCCACCAGGTGGTCTCTGGTGTGAGCTCCTTGGGAAGGATCATGTTTGGAGGCTTGGGTTCAGGGCTCACTCTGGCCATCTGCCTGCCCTCAGGATGGCAACACCTGGAAGCATGACCCTTTTCAGGAGAGTGGCCTCCACTTGAGCCCCACGGCGGCTGAGGCCAAGGAGAAGGCAAGAGCCACCCGGATCAACAAGCGGGCGCCGCAGATGGACTGGAATCGGAAGCGTGAGATCTTCAGCAACTTCTGAGCCCCTCCCCATTTTGCTGGACCTGGGCTTCCTCCCTGCATGGGCTTTGGGTCTCACCCCTTGGGTCCAGATCAGAGCTCCCCAAGCCTCAGTGGACTGGAGGAGGTGCATCCTCACTCCCAGAAGCCATGGTGGTCCCACCACCATCCAGGAACCAACCCGCGCCTCAGTGAGTCCCTGTCCTGAGCCCCCTACCGTGGGTGCTGAGGAAATGTGGCAGCAAGGTTGGGGAGAGGGAGCCTGCAGTATGTGAGAGAGAGAGAGAGAGACACTGAGAAAGGGAGGGGCAGCGGTGTGACCCTAGGGGCCAGGCCCTTGCTGCTCTGCCGGGGCCTGCTGACTTAAAGGAATTTGTGGTTTTGCTTTTTTTCCAAAAAGAGCTCCAGTTCCACACATGTTTCCACTTAATACCAGAGCCCCCACCCCCACCAGGACGTGCTCTCTAAATAATTGCAATAAAACAAACCTTTCTCTACAAATCATTTCCTCCCCCACCTCCTCCTTGGCAGCAGCCATCCCGGGTGGGAATCCCTGGGACTTCCTGGGACCAAGAGGGGGTGGGCAAGCTGCTTGCGGGGGCTTCAGGTAAGGCTAGGGAGGCCAGATGTGGCTGTAAGAGCTTTCCTTCCGCTCCATCTTGCCTTCTGTGGTGCTCCAGATCTGGCCCTCTATGTCCCCACCACACCAGGGGTCTGGGATGCAGGGCCTGGGTTCTCCAAGGGGCCCAGGGATGGAGGCCTCCTGCCCCTAAAGAGGGCAGCTGCTGGACAGACCCCTTGTTTCTGCGCCACAGCCCCCAACCTCGGGGAGTATGGCTGTGCAAGAGCTACTGCAGGAATGACTCCAGTCATTGAGCGCAGGCCCTGCCTAAAGCCTTCCTCCAGGACCTGCCACAGACTGCCTTAAAACTCAACATTGCTGTCGGCCCTGTAAGCCGTAAGCCATAGCGCATCTGCGCCCTTGGAATAAACAGGCCTTCCTTGGACCCTTGGCTGCCTGTCTCCCTGAGCCCTCGGGAGTGGGGGACGGTGGCCCAGGCAGGAAGACAGCAGCCTGCCTCCCCCTTCCCAAGCCTCAGCTGCTGGAAACTGGGTCTCGTTCTTAAACCTCCCCGCCCTGAGTCCATCCACCTGGCAGCCAATGCCAAACTCCTTTCAGTTCCTGCTTCCTCTTCCCTCTGCCCCAGCCCACTTGGGAGCCCTGCCCTTCTCTCAGCCTTGCACTCTGAGGCCCTTGCCCAGTTCCCTTGCCAGCACCTCCCATGAAGCTTTCTGGGCCCCTGACACCCCACGGTACAGCACCCCTTTCCCAACAGGTACACAAAAGTCAGGCCCTGTGCCCTGTGGCACAGCCTAAGCCTCCTGGTGTTCCTCTAGAGGCCAGGTGGCTCTGAAGCCCTGGGGGTGGGGCCTCCCAGTAGAGGCCAGGCTGTCGGGGGTACCAAGTTCAGGGGAGGGGGTGTTTCTCGGCCCCCAGCCAGCTGCTGAGGGAGGGAGGAAGCCTAGGCCTCCAGTGTCCCCAGCAGGCTTCCCAGCAGCAAGCTACAGCTGGATCCCATGCTCTCTCTCAGCCTGGGCTCCTGCTCCCGCAGCCCCCACCCCCAATGTACACAGCCCAGATTGTCACATCCACATCCTGGCCTCCCAGGCAACCCCATTCCAGACACGTAACAGAACACAAAGCTCCCACACCCCACCAAGGGTAGAAGTCGGATCCCAACTGTTACGAACCCCCAAACTTTATTGTAACTAGGCGATAGCTGCCCAGCTAAGTCGCAGAACAGACATGGCCTTCACAGTCCCCGTGCAGCTGGGCACAGGGCCTGGTTGAGGCAGGTCTGGCATCGTGGTCGGACAGGCAGACAGATCTGCTGGCCAAAGCCCACCAACAGTCCGTTAATCTCACGCCACAGGTCCCTGTGGGGGTGGGAGTGAGTTAATGCACAGAGAGAGAGAGGGAGGGAAGGAGGGAAACCCCGTCCTGCCCCTGCTTTAGCACCTGGGCAGCCACTCCTCCAGGGCTACACGGGTCTCCTCTGGGGCCTTGGTCGCCTTCTTGGTCCACCCGAGTCGGTTGGCAATTCTGTGCACGTGTGTGTCCACTGCTGCTTGGAGACGGGGCGGGGTGAGTATGGGGCCCGCCAGCAGACCAGCTCATTCTCGCCTGTGGCCCCACCCTTAGCTCAGGTTAGTGGGAGGCCCCGAGTCTCCCTGGCCTTCCACATGGAGCTTCTGAGGAGGGCCCAGAACTGCGCAGTACTGGCCACAGACATGAGAGTGGGTCACCAGGCCACCCCTACTACTCGGCAGGGCTGTAGCCAGAACCCAGAGGACTTGGATCCTCATTTGGGGTGCAGGGAGCAGTGCCTCTTGGCCCAGCCACTGGCTATGGGTGCCAGCATGACGTCATTGCCTGCACAGCCAGCACCTATAAAAGACAAAGTGGGAAGCACAGCCAGGCCAGCGGCAGCTGTCCTCTACCTGGACGGCAGCCCCTGCTCCCCTTCACAGGTCACCCCAGGGCTCAGCGGGGGCACCTGATCACCCAGGCCTCCTTGCCCAGCACCGGTAGTCCCTGCCTCCTCCACCTGTCTGTCAAAGAGAAAGCCAGTCCCTGCATCAGCTTCTTCCCCTGCTGTTAACAAGCCCTGGGTCCCCCGGGCCAGTTTCCTCTTCCCTGACCTGGAGGTGACTATGCTCCCTGTCACCGAGAGGCCCAGCCTAGGGCCACACCACACCACACCACACCTCCTGTGGGTTGGTCCAGGAGGGCAACTGCCTCCCCTGCTTTTTGGCCAAAGCTCAGAGAGGCCAAATGCCTTCCCCAAGGTCACCCAGGTGGGGTGGCAGAGCTGGGGTCAGCTTTTTCATCGAGGGGGCTTCTGCGGAAGCCCCTGGGAGGCAAGTCCTACTCTCCCTAGGGTCTCCCTACATGTGACAGGGCCCACAGGCAACCAGAAATAATGACATTCTGAGGCTCCCGTCCGCTGTGTCTGCTGTTCCCAAAGCCCTGTCCTGCCAGGGCAGCAGGCAGGGGGCCCTTCGCCACAGACCTGTCGGACCACTCCTGGAAAAGAGCAGCTAAGGACAGCCGCCCAGATAAGCTCAAGTATCTGCCGAGAGGCTGGCATATTCAGGAGCCCTAGTCGGGGGAGGCTCTGCCCTAGCCCCTCCTCGACCCAGTTCCGGCTCTCCGGGGCTGCCACCCCCAGCTGCCCTCCTATTCACGGGCAGTGCTAGAAAAAGGCCCCTGGGCCAGGGGGCAGGCTTCACAAGCTGCAGAAGCTGGGTGCATCCCCACCCCCTCCCAACTCCCCCGGCATGAGTCCTAGAGAAGCAAGGGGTTGTGGAGTACAGAGAGGTCACAGGTCACGCCTTGGTTTCTGGATTGGCTGGGCCTGCTGCTAGGTCCTCAGAAGCCGCAACTCTGGGTAAAGCCTTAGAAAACAGCCACTGCACCTGACCCAGGTCTGTCTCCACACAGCGATCCTTTGATGCCAGGATGCCAGGCCTGGACCCAGGAAAGGGATGCCAGGAAAGGGCTCCTCCACCACAGCTCCTCTCCTCCTCTCCCTGGGTCCCCGTGCCTTCACAACGCCACTCCAATCTGCCCACGCTCATTCCAGAGCCTCCTCCTTCTGGCCCTCTCTCTCACCTCGTGACTTTGCAGATGCTGTTCTTCTCACTGGAACACACTTCATCCTCTTGCCCACCCCCTACACTTCGGTTCTTGGCTGAGTTATCACTGCCTCAGGAAGTCTCCCCAGATGCACACCCCCATCACGGTTCTACCCTACCAGGAAGGACTGCAGTGCAATGTCTCTCTCCCTCAGGTAGCACAGAGCCGAAGTCCATCCCCGAGCCCATGACCAGAGCCCAGCACAAAGTAGGTGCTCAGCAAAGGGGAGCTCCTCCCACTGGTACGCATCTCAGGGTGAGACAGGCCTAGCTCAGTGCTGGGAACACCTTTCTGACCCTTTGGGCTGAGGTGTGGATGAGGAACCCTGAGTTGGGGTCACAGATCACAGGACGTGGGGAACCCTGATAGTAGTCAGCAAGCTCAGAGCTGGCCCCACCCTCCTCACGGGGGCACGCCACTCACCGATGCCTGACACGGTACCCCAGGCCACAGCCATGGCCAAGTGTGCCATTTTGGGCCCGACACCTGGCAGTGCCATCAACTCTGCCACAGAGGCTGGGATGTCCCCACCATAGTGCTCCTGCAGGATGGCACTAGTCTGCTTGATGTACTTCACCTTGTTCTGAAAGATGGGGGTGGGGGGGTCAGTCCTGGAGGTAGAAGGTGGGTTTCAACCTGGAAGGACAAGGCCCAAAGGAGAACCACAGGTGCCCAAAGCTGCTTGTCACCTGCCCAGGACATACTCAGAGGCACCTGCTTGCTCCTGTCCCCGCCCTCCCGAAGTAAGAATGAACCAAGGGCAGCAGGCAGCCTGAGGGCGGCTCAGGGCAGGCATGGACCCCTCCTTCCCACCTGTCTGGGCCAATGACACGGCTGTGGGGTCCAGCTGGGATTCCTCCCAGCCCCATTATTTCCCCCCGAGATCGGGCAGGCTAAGCAAGGCCAGCCATACCAGGAGCTGGGTACAGCAACACCTGGGCCTTCAGGAAGGAAGGCCGGGGCCTGGGGATCCCCGCTAGCCGCCAGGCCGGCTGGGTGGTTCCCACCCTGTGCCTGAGCAGACGGGCTATTTAAAACCCATCTGACACACTGCAACCCACACCACTGCCCAAGGGAAGCAGCCACACCCGCCCAGCGACTTTCACCAGGTCTGCCCACCCGAAATCCTGTGCTGTGGCCTCTTGGGACTCTGGAAGGGAAGGGTGACACACTCTAGGGAGGCTTAGAGTAAACAAAGGGAAAGGTAGGTGGGTTGCCTCGGTGAGGAAGGGAGGGGCCAGGCAGCTGGGCGGGGAGGTGGAGGAAGGAAGGGGTGGGCTCCAAACAGGAAAAGCCAAGGAGCTCCAGGGCCTAGACTCGAGGCCCTACTGCCTGGCCCATTGTGGGTTGCTCAGAGGGTGGGGTGGGGGGCCTCCGGTGAGAACTCACATCCAGGTGTCTGTGGCCAGAAATGTCCAACCTGATCTACTGCACCCCCACAGCCCCCCTCAGCCACCTGATATCTTTTCCAGGCCAGTAGCAACCCTGGCCGCAGTCACCACAGGTTGGGCTCACCCTCCAGAATCCCACAGGGTAGATGAGTCTGCCCAGCGTGATGTCATCTGTCTGCAGGATGCTGTCCACTGTTAGGCCCCGGGCCTGCAGCCGCTTCATGGCATCCGCTGTCACTTGATCTTTGGTCTGGCTGGAGAGCATCAGTGACAGCAGAACCTGGTACCTCTGCACCTGCTCTCAGTAACAGGGACCAGAATGGTGGTGGGTCCTGGGTGCTTACTATGGGCCAGACCCTACCCACCTGGGAATGTATGGAATTTCAGCCTCCTACCCACCATGGCCAATGGGAGGAGGCGTGTGGAGTCTGGCTTGGGCCTGCTTTTCATCTATAACATGGAGACCATAATAGCACCTGCTTCTCAGAATCACTGTGAGCCTTAAATGAATTGTTACTCCACTTAGACTTGTACCTGGCACAGAATCAGTGCAGCAACCATTAGCTGTTACTGTTACTGCTATGTGAATGGTGCTGCCACCCATTTTAGAAACAAGCGAACTGAGGCCCAAGTCAGCCAGTGGCAGCGCTGAGATTAGAATTATGTTGGTCAAAGGACCAGGCTCTGGGCCAGGGAAGTGCAAAAAATTATTCCTCTATCAGCAAACTTACTGAATGCCCTTTATAATCCAGCACTGGGCTGGCAGAAGTCACAGCATGAGACCCCAAGCCACAGGTACCCCTGACCTGCTGAGTAGCCATGATAAAGCAAACGATACTGCCCAGTGCTCTGAGCCTCAGGTGTGCATCTTCCCAAGGTGGTGCCAGCCAAGAGCTGTCAGGTATCAGGTTGTGCCCTGCCACAGGCCTGAAAGGAACCAAGCATCTTGTTCAGAAGGGGGTCACCAGGCAGATGGCCCCCCTGCCTACCTTTGGGGGCACTCTGGAATCATAGCAGTGCTCAACTCCCAGCTGGTCCACAGGTGCGTCCTTCTCACTCCTCATGGTGCGGATGTTTGCCAGCTGCTGCCGCCAGTCCTGAGGCTCCCAGCTTGGCACCTTGAGCGGCTTGGTCCCCTCTCCTTTCTCACCATCTGAGGCCTCGTAGGCCACATTCAGGCTTTGTGCTTTCCGCTGACGCTTCACAGGACGGTAGCTTTCCCTTCCTTCTGCAAAAAAAATGCCACTCAGTCCCTTCAGTGGGGGACACGAGTAAGGACAAAGTGTTGCCCTACCTGCTCTCTCGGCTCTCATTCTTTCCTTCAATAAATGTCCACCATCTACTACACCTGGGGGTGCTCTGTCCTCTGGCGCATGCACTCCAAGGCAGGTCGGCCTTCCTTGTGCCACTGCTCCCAGCCGCCCCCACCAAGTCAAAGTTAACACACAAGAACTCTGGTAACAGCTTCCACCATTATGCCACCTACTCTAGTCTCCACACTGTCAGAGAGAACTTTGTAAGACCAAAACGGCATTGTGTCACCTCCTGTTTAAAAGTCTTCATTGGGCCCTGGCTGGTGTGGCTCAGTGGATTGAGTGCCGGCCTCCAAACCAAAGGGTCGCCAGTTCAATTCCCAGTCGGGGCGCATGCCTGGGTGGTGGGCCACATCTCCAATTGGGGGTGCATGAGAGCAACCACACATTGATGTTTCTCTCCCTCTCTCCCTTCCCCTCTCTCTAAAAATAAATAAATAAAATCTTAAAAAAAAAATCATTGGTTTTCCCTTGTACTCATAATGAACTCCTAACTCTGGTCTGGCAACAAAGCCCCTGCCTACCTGGCTGGACTTGTCACCAGCCTAGTCCCCCCAGCCCTGCCTCCTCTCATCATGCTTTTATCCTAGTGGGTCTCTTTTTCTGGACTACCCGTGGGGTCCCTGGGTGCCTACGGGAATCCTCCTCTGGCCAGTCCTACAGACGTCACCGAAGGACAGGTTGCAGAGGCCCCATCAGTCTCCTTTACCGCTCAGGCCAGTGGTAGGCACGCAGTAAGCCCCCTTAATGACTACAGGATAAGCATAATGAAGGTGATGCCTCTTCTTGTTTTCTCTCAGAGGTATCCTCTAGCAAGGGGAGAGGACTTCTGGCTAGGGGTATCCTGGGCACCCAACTTCTCTTGAGAGGTAAGCAGCTATGAGAACAGGGCCAGTCTGACCCACAGATAGCTTGGCACAAGTGTAACATCCCAGGGCTGGCTAGTGAGACGGAGAAAATGTCCTTGCTCTGGACAAAAGCCTGTGAGGAGGTGTGAGTGCCCGGGACCAGCCCCCGTGGAGCCCTGCGCCTGCCTCTTGGTAATAGGGCACTAGGTGGGAACCCAACTGCACGTGGGGTTGAGGAACTGACTCGAAGCTGCTGGGTCAACCACGTTTGGCGTTCGGGTTCCAGCCCACACGGCTAGGAGCCCTCGTGGGCGCTCCGGGACCCCAGCCCCCCCAGTTCCTTGCCGTCCCTCCCTCCTCTCCTTCCTTTCTCCAGCCTGGTCGTGGTGCTACCTGCAGACGCCTCTCCCCTTTGCATCGGCGCGGCCTTCTCCCCACTCCCCAGGGGCCCAGCCCCAGGTCCCCGGCTCTGGCTGCGGGTCACCATCCTCATGCTCGCGTAGTTCATGCCGAACTCCTGCAGACTACACATCCCCGCGGCCTTCGCGGCCCTGTCACGTGACTCGACATACACCGGGTCTTTCCGCCAAAGGAAGCTCAGAACTACGACTTCCAGCGAGCTGTGCGGCGGCCCTAGATCACCTGCTGCGGAAGTGCGTAGTTCCGGCGGCAGCTCGTAACCCGGGGGGTGTGCTCCCGGCTCTGCGCCTGGACAGCCGGGCGCGCGGCGGCCGCGGCTCGGAGTGAGTGGCCTGCGGTGCCCCGGCCGCGGGTGCCGGCCCACACCGCGGTGTAGTGCGACCCCGACGGGGCTGAGGGAGGCAGTCACGCCGGGCCTGCTTGGTGATGAGGCGGCGGGGGCGAACCCCGCAGAGCCCTGGGTCCAGGTCTAGGCCGCGCCCACCTTAGCCTGACCCTGGAGCTCCAAGCACTCTTTGGTTTTAAGTCATAGCGGGTGAAAGGAGGTTCCTGCGTCCAGCGTCCCTCCGAGCGTCCTCCTTCACGTATGGAGGAGAGAGATGGCTAACGTCAAGGCTTCCTGGGCCCCGTGGCTACTGTCCATCACCCCCAGTTCCCTTCCCTCATGCCATGCACTGAGTCAGGGGCGGCGGCCTGGCGTTTCCCAGGTTTATTTTTGGCCAGGACAACGTGGCTGCGGTTGAGTTCTCCCTACGGGCCGTGGGAGGAAAGGTGCCCATCAGAGAGCTAGGGTTCCCTGATGGCTGTAGGTTCGCAGGGTCAGGTGTATGGAGTTGTTTCTGACATCTCTGTGCCTCTTTCCTCCGTGCAGAGTCGTCCCCGGGTGTGTCCCTGTCCACCATGGCCAAGCCAACAAGCAAAGATTCAGGCTTGAAGGAGAAGTTCAAGATTCTTTTGGGACTGGGAACTCCAAGACCAAATCCCAGGTCTGCAGAGGGCAAACAGACGGAATTTGTCATCACAGCGGAAATCCTGAAAGTGAGTGAGCTGCCTGTGTCTTCCCTGTTGGCCTGGTGGGAGGTGCAAGAAAGGCTGGGTTTGATCTGTCAACAGGTTCTTTGGGAGAGGGTTGGTAGGACAGTCTGCATGGGGCTGCTGTCCCCAGTACTACGGAAGCTTACATATCTTTTCTGGAGACTCAGGAAGTCAGAATCTTGGTGACTTGGTTTAGCACATAAGTTACTATTCAAATGTTAATGCAAGAGAACCTGTTTTACAATACGGGACCTGAATTCCATGGTCTCCACAGGTGATTAGGTTTATGGCCAAGTGTATACAAGTTTTATAGGTATACCAGTATTAGGTTTATAGCAGTAACTTGTGAGTCCCTGAGAGAAGGCTTTATTTTTTGTCCTTGTTTGAATTCCCCTACCCCATTCCTAACACCGTGCTTTGCCTATCAATAAATGTTGAGTTTTTGCACTTTTAAAGTGCCCCATTCAGAAACAACCAAAACGTATGTTCATCAGCTTGTGAGTTTCTTCCTCAGTAACACAGATTTGAACTGCACAGGTCCACTTAAACTCAGGTTATTTTTATTTTTAAATTGAATTTATTGGGGTGACATTGGTTAATAATATTATGTAGGTTTCAGCTGTAGAATTCTGTAATACATCATCTGTATATTATATTGTGTGTTCACCACCCGAAGTCAAGTCTCCTTAAATGCAATGTTTTTAACACCCCTTTGTAAGTGGACCCTCACAGTTCAAGGGTCAGCTATAAACAAAATGTGATGCATCCATATAATGGAGTATTACTTGTCAAAAAAAAGGAATGAAGCGCTGATACATGTTGCAACATGGATGAACTTTGAAAACATGCTAAGAAAAAGAAACCAATCACAGAAGCCCACATAATGTATGATTCCATTTATATGAAACATTGAGAAGAGGAAAACCTGTAGAGACAGCATTTGCCGGGCCTGGGTGGAGAAAGTAATGGGGAGTGACTGCTAAAGAGCATAAGGTTTCCTTTTCTTTCTTTCTTTCTTTTTTTTTTTTTTTTAAGATTTTATTTATTTACTTTTAGAGAGAAGGGAAGGGAGGGAAAAAGAGAGGAAGAGAAACATCAATTGGTTGCCTCTTGTATGCCCCTTACCAGGGTACCTGGGCCTGCAACCCAGGCTTTTGCCCTGACTGTGAATCAAACTGGCGACCATTAGGTTCGCAGGCCAGTGCTCAATCCACTGAGCCACACCAGCCAGGGCAAGGCTTCCTTTTGAGGTAATGAAAATGTTCGGTAATTGTCGAGGTGGTTACTAGCATTGTAGATATACTAAAAAATGAATTATATGGTTTAAAGCTGTGAGTTTCACGGATATGAATGTTATGCACTCCCCCCCAAAAAAAAGCAATGATGGAACAAAAAGTCTGTTCGTACTCAACTGAGATGGAGTAGTAAACTGGTAATTCCTAATTTCAGAAAGGTCTGCAAGTCTCCAGAATGGGAAATACAAGCACAGCTCTTAGGGCGGTCAGCGATTGGCAGCTAAGGAGGCCTGTTGCCCAAGCACAGGCCTCTTCCCCTTCATTTACCTTCTCCAGGAACTGAGTGTTGAATGTGGCCTCAACAATCGCATTCGGGTGATAGGGCAGATCTCTGAAGTTGCAAAAACGAAGAAATTTGAAGAGGTATGTCTGTCTCAGTTGGGCTTCTGGAGGGATGCATGTGAGCTGTTTAGAAGCCTGATTGGGCTTTTTCTAGGAACAGGGTTGACAGCTAACTTTGCTAATGGACTAATACACCACATCAGAGGATTTAACTTTCATCTTAGTTATGGGGAAACATCTTGAAATGCCCTGAATACAACCCTGAGGAACCAATCATATGTGGAGGTGGGGAGTAAAGAGATTAAGGCTTTTCTAGCAGATCTGAGAAAGAGTTTATAGCGATTTACAGGACTGCACACTTTAAAAAACAAAAAGAAATGCTTGCTTACTTGTCCTCTTAGTACAGATTTGGGGGAAGAAAGAATAAAGGAGTGTCAGGGAAAAGTGTGGTTTCACAGAGAACAATTCAAGGCACACTTGTCTCAGTGTCTTTTTGGGAGAGGGGGTCAGTGGTTTCAAGTGGCCTTACAGATATGGGCATATTTATTTCAGCCAACTATTTCCAGGCTCTCTCCTGACGTCCTGTGGACAGAGCGGGAAGTTGTCATTAGAGCACTTCTCTGCTTTAGCCTCGCACAGCATTTGTCTGAATGACTGGGGGTGGTGGGGGAGATGTGGACACGCACCTAACGGATTCAGATTTGCTAAGGAAGAGAGTGACCACTACATCCTCAGCAGCTCATTTGAAACACACAAGCTGCGCATTACCAAGGAAAAATGTGAAAATAGGCATCTACGTGCATCAGGTTGCCTGTGTAGGTACGGAAAGGCGAGGTGGGGCTGAGCTGCCGGTCATGTGAATAGACAGATAGGCCCAAGAGGCCGGGGTAGCCTACAGTTCAGCATGTTTGGTTGTGGCTTTGGTTGCATCAGTGGGGGTATTGTAAATAGGACAAAGGAAGTGAAAGTTTTAGTGTATCCTACATCGGTCAGAATGTTGGTCAGACAACGTCTGAAAGACATTGTAGTCCTGCTTCTAAGAGTGAGCGAGCTCAGGAAAGGGTCAGTGGTCTGGAAACCCTAGTTGAAGGGAGTCTGGGATGGTTAATGTGGAGAAGGGGAGGTGACCAGAGAGACTGATTTTGGGTCACTGTGGGAGACAGGAGCCAGGTCTCCCACAGGCTAGGTGGACTTAGAGGAGGCAGATTCCAGAAGCTTACATGGAGTTCTTGGAAGGTCATGAAAGGCAGAAGAGGTGGGGCAGGGGTGTGGTACTGAGCGGTCCATGGCTGGGCTGGTGTGTTTAACATATTTTTAAATTTTTTTATTGTATTTTATTTTTTAAAAGATATTTATTTACTTATTTATTTTTAGAGAGAGGGGAATGGAGAGAGAAAAAGAGGGGAGAAACATTGATTGGTTGCCTCTCGAATGCACCCCGACCAGGGAGCAAACCTGCAACCTAGGCATGTGCCCTGACTGAATCGAACTATCAACCTTTCGCTTTGCAGGATGACACCCAACAAACTTAGTCACATCAGTCGGCTAATACATATATTTTTTAATTTTTAGAGAGAGAGAGAGAGAGAAACATGATTTGTTGTTCTACTTATTTATGCATTTATTGGTGGCTTCTTGTATGTGCTCTGAGGATTGAACTTGCAACCTTGGCATATCAGGATGATGCTCTAACCAACTGAGCTGCCCAGCCAGGGCGGGGCTAGTATGTTTATAAGAGGGAAGCAAGGCGGTGGATTTCTGAGTCAGGCTGCAGGCCAAGGGACCACTGTGGTGCTTCTGGTCGTGAGACTCTTCTACTGATTTTTCCCTCCAGTGAGGAAGCTGTAGGGTGGACTCCCTGTGATCTCTGGAGACAGCCAGGACAGCTTCTCTCTCCTGCATGCCTTCCTGGCTCCTCTAGCCTGTGGCCTGTGAGGGTTTTGAAGTGGCTTGGAGCAATTTTGTCAGGTTCATGGTCCCTGTGGGCTGTGACAGGTACTGGAGATGTGGGCTTTAGTGGCACAAGATCTAAGTCAAAAGACACTGTTGCTCTGCTCTGCCCTTTGCTCTCTAGTTGAGGGGTCAGCACACCCTAATCACTGTCCCCTTTTTGCTGGTGGCAGCATGCAGTGGAAGCACTCTGGAAGGCTGTCGCAGACCTGCTGCAGCCGGAGCGGCCACCAGAGGCCCGGCATGCAGTGCTGGCTCTCCTGAAGGCTATCGTGCAGGGACAGGTAAGGGGTGTTGGGTCCCTATCCAGGCGGAGCTGGGATGGGTGTGTGGGATGATGTTGGGCCACACACTGACTGCTCTTGCTTGTCCTGCTTGGACTCTTACCTTTGGTGAGAGCACCAGGCACAGGGTCTGTGGTTCCCAGGGGCTCTGCAGCTAGATGGCCTGAGTGGGCATCCTGGAGTCGCCTTTCGTATCAGTGTGACCCCGGGCAAGTCACTGGAGCTCCCTGAGCCTCCACCTCCTCACCTATGAAAGAGGATGCTCATGACTCCTTCCTTCTCTGGAATGTTTTAGGGAGTAACTGAGGCAATTTATGCAAAATATTGAGAAAGATGCCAGGCATGAGTGAGCCACTGACTGGGCTGTTGTTCTTGCTGACCTCGTTCCCCGCTCCCTGGGCTACTGCCTGTGCTCAGTGTGCTTTGGCCACACTGGCCTCTGCTGTTCCTGGACTGCTTAGGCCTCCTCTTGCCGTTCCTGCCTGGAAGGCTCTTCCCCCCTTCCCCGCCATTTACTCTACTCCTTCACACCCAGCTCTCCAAGAAGCCCTATCACCTTCTGTGTGGTTATACCATTGTCACTGTTCTGTGAGCACAAATGTGTCCACCCTGGGCTATGAGTGTGGTGGGGGTGGAACTGCACTATCCCTACTGTGTGCCCACACTCATGCCCAGTAACTGGATACATAGTGGGTGCTCCACACACACTGGTCAGCCGATAACCAGTGCATCTGTTCCCCTACCCTGAGCTGCTTTGATGTTCCCAGTTTGTCCCTCACAGCCAGTTCCTGTGGGAAGGAGGAAGGGCCCCAGAGTTGGGAGTCTTGTAGCCTGTTGCTCTTCCTGGACTTCTTACAGCTGCTCAGAAAGCCCAGGAAGCCAGGGGGCCCTGGCAGACTGCTGACCTCATGGTTTTTGTCTTCAGGGGGACCGCTTGGGTATTCTCAGGGCCCTCTTCTTCAAGGTCATCAAGGATTACCCCTCCAACGAAGATCTCCACGAAAGACTGGAAGTTTTCAAGGCCCTTACGGACAATGGGAGACACATTACCTACTTGGAAGAAGAACTGGGTGGGTGCCACACTGGGTGTGAGGTTTCTCTGGCCTTGGTGATCAAATTTAATCTGGGATGTGGAAGGCCAGTGGGTCCCTGAGGGAGTACTGCAGTTTGCAGGAATGGCCTGCAGAGGGCGCTGCACTACACAGCTTGGCTTGGTTTACCTGTGTGCAGCCTGGATCAGTCATCAGAATCTCCTGGGGATCTTGTTAAAAATGCAGAGTCCTGGATTTCATTCCAGACCTGCTGGCTCAGAACTCCTGGGGAGTGGGGCTTAGATGTGCATTTCAGGCAGACAGGAGGTAGTCTGAGCTCTGCTATAGGAAGAGTAGGCTGCTGACTCGGGCATCAGGCTTAACCTACAGGTAAGATTACCCAGAGTACCCTGAGGTTTCTGCAGGGCCTGGCCGCCTTACGGTGTCTGCTTCCTCGCCCTCTTTGTGCCCCAGGCCTGACCTCCAGCTCTCTCCTTTCCTGGCCTTCCTTCTTGTTTTTACGACCGTGTGAGGTTTCCTCAAGCCTTGAGATTTCATGTCACTGATAAAGAGAGAAGAGGAAGGAGGAAGAAGTAAATCTGACTAATGCCTTGTTCTGTTGCCCAGAAATGGGCCTGAGCTGTCGGTTTGCCTCCAGGACAGCTGTTGACAGAGAGCCGTGGTCAGGTTTTCTAAGTTTACTTGACTAACACCCAAGTGTTGCTTGTGTTTTCCTCGAGAGATTCTTTCTGGGAATAGGGGACCAGGAATCTGCCTCCTAAATATGTGTCCAGGTGATACTGGCACCCCAAGTATTGTGGTCAGGGCTCTGAGCATCGGAAGCACATGCATTGCTACCACCTCAGCCCAGATCTCCCTCAGTGCATCAGGGGCGTTGGTGAATTTGAATTCCAGAGTACGTGACATACTGACCTGCTCAGGCTCCAGCTGCTTATGTGGCCTGCTTATCATTGCGTGGGGACTGATGATGGGGCTTCCAGCAGTGAGTGGGATGGGACGTGTTTTCCTAGGGAGGAGGTGGTAGAAAGTACATTGCTCTCCCTGTCTTCTCCCCAGCTGAGTTTGTCCTGCAGTGGATGGACATCGGCCTGACCTCAGAATTCCTTCTGGTGCTTGTGAACTTGGTCAAATTCAACAGCTGTTACCTCGATGAATATATTGCATCAATGGTCAAGTAAGAAAAGAATTCCAGTAATGTTACTCTGATCGTAGTCCCACTGTGTTGGGTCTTCACTTCAGCCCTGTAGGGTGAATAAAGCTGTTGAAACCATCAGATAAATGGAGAAGTTGGAAGTGGTCACAGCCACCTTCCACTTAAGTTGATATTTTGAGGCTTGACCTAGTATTTTATTTTATTTTTAAACATTTATTTATTTTTAAAGATTTTATTTATTTATTTTTAGAGAGGGGAAGAAAAGGAGAAAGATGGAGAGAAACATCAATATGTGGTTGCCTCTCACACACCCCCTACTGGGGACCTGGTCCGCAACCCAAGCATGTGCCCTAGATGGGTATTGAACCAGCAACTCTTTGGTTCGCAGGCCAGCACTTGATCCACTCAGCCACACCAGCGAGGGCCATAGTATTTTATTTTTAATGGGTGTAATATTATCAAACATTTTATTTGTTATTTTCGTTGTCATTTTTTAAAAACACTCTGAAATCCATGAGGGCAGGGGCAGCACTGAACACTTGCCTGTCTGTGGGGGATTGGGGCCCTAGAGAAGATGAATCCCTCATGTAACTGACTCTGTAGAGTAATCAGAAAGTAAATTGGAGCCACTCAGCCTCTGGGAAATGTCCTTTCAGTTGACTTTGCGCTTCCTTCAACAGCATGATCTGCCTGCTGTGCGTCCAGACTGTGTCCTCTGTGGACATAGAGGTTAGTAGCTGCCCCTCTCAGAGGCAGTTTCTTTCACCCTCCTTCCGGGCAGGCTGGATGGGCTCAGGTTAAGCCCTGTGTGGCCCCTCCCTGGCTGTGTGGCCCCAAGCAAGTTGCTTGGCCTCTTGAGCCTCAGGACTCTTCCCTGTAAGTAATGATGGTAGCATGACCTCCGGGGTGGGGTTAGGGTTCAGGATGAGGTGATCCACAATGTGCTGGATGTAGAAGTGCCTCCAAGACCCTCACTTGCTCTTGGGGCTCCAAGGAAAGCTGCTTTGGCATTGAGGAGGGTTGACAGTCACTGACCAAAGGAGGGTAGGAAGGAAGCTAGGGGTGTTACCTCCCTGTGGGCAGGAGTTGGGGCAGGGCCGATGTGACCCCTCCTTCCACCCCATCAGGTGTCTCTGCAGGTGCTGGATGCTGTGGTCTGCTACAATTGCCTGCCGGCTGAGAGCCTCCCCTTATTTATTGTCACTCTGTGCCGCACCATCAATGTGAAGGAGCTCTGTGAGCCTTGCTGGAAGGTGGGGGTCTGAACTGTTGTCCTGGAGAGGCCTTCCCTGGAAGAAGTTACAAGCCAGGCACATGGACAGGACAAGGGCCATCTTGTCTTTACAATACAAGGGCCATCTTGTCTTTAATGAATGGCCATCTGATTCTCAGGGTGGCCACACAATGGCCTGCTGAGGGGCATCCAGTGACATTTTCCCAGGCGGTTGAGCTGAGGTCAGGGTTTTGGTGACATTTTGAGAACTCTGCAGCCTCTGTTTGGGAGAAGATGGTTGAGAGTTGGCTGGACACTCAGGGTGTTGGAGCAGTAGCTGTGCAGGGTTGGCACACTGGGCTGGATTTTGAAGCCCTGGGACTCGAATCTGCTAATCTAATGGTGTGTTTTGTTTCCCAGCTGATGCGTAACCTTCTGGGCACCCACCTGGGCCACAGCGCCATCTATAACATGTGCCGCATCATGGAGGACAGGTGAGTGTGGTCAGGGCCTGGGGCAGAAGGTGAGGGAGAAGTGGCTGGACCAGCTACCACAGAACTTTCATGAGGAGCTGTCTGTTTTGGCTCTTGCTTGGCAAAGGCCAGCAGGGAGGTGACTGTTCCTTTGAGGTGACTGTTTCAGAACCATACATCTTGTGCTCTTGATTTTCTGTCCTCTCCCACTTCTGTCAATAAAACTAGAACATTCAAAACCAAACTCATAACCTCCCTCCCATATTTGGATCCTGTCCAGTGAGGCCACGTCACCTTTGATCCTGTTAAGAGGCCCTCACCTTCACCTCCCACAGCCAAACCATCACAAGTCCTGTCACTTCTGTCCTTTAGGGGTGGCTCAAATCTGCCCACCTAGGGCCTCCACCCTACCCCCTCAGCTCCTACCTCCTCGCTCGACCCCTGCACCCACTCTTGGCCTCTTGAAGTCCACTCCTCTACTCAGTAGCCCCGTGCTCTTTTTCCAGCACAGATCTGACTGTGTCACCCTTTGCTTGAAGCTACAGTGGCTCCCAGGGCTCTCAGGATTAAAAACCCCTCACTGCAGCGAGGCCTGGGTGGTCTGGCCCTGCCCCAGCCGTGGCTTCTCTCTCCCTCCGTCTTGCCATGGGCCTCTGCCCGTGCCCTTCGCCCTTGCTGGAACGCCCTCCCCGCTCGGCCGAGAGTCTCTGAGTGCTCCTTACGTCTCGGCGCCATCGTCGGTCCCCTGGCCGCCCCAGGCAGCTTTGGCTCTGCCCTCCCGTGGCTTTCCTCCTTAGCTGTGATTTGAGGTCGACGTTTGGCATTTCCTTATGTGGCTCTTTGGTTCGTGTCTATGTCTTCTGGACTGTAAGCACTCTTTCCAGCACAGATCTTTCACGTCTATGCCCTGGCATCTAGCATGGCTCTGTGGTTAGCAATGGCGACTACTGAGTGAATGCGTGAATGAATCAAATGACTGCTGCTAGCCTCTCTCTTCCCCGACCAACACCCCTCCCCTAACTTTGCTTCTGCCCTATAAGTGCAGAGACCTCTGGGGAGGCTGCCAGGAGCCTGGGTCTACCCGAGCCTATCTTTGGGCCCTGCAGTGGGCAGATGGTGGGACCGGGCTCTGCTCACATCCCGTCTCTGGGGAATGCTTTCAGAGCCTACATGGAAGATGCCCCACTGCTGAGAGGAGCTGTGTTCTTTGTTGGCATGGCTCTCTGGGGAGCCCACCGACTCTATTCTCTCAAGAACTCTCCAACATCTGTATTGCCATCGTTTTATGAGGTAATATTTTTTGTGACACGGGGGCTGGTGAGGACCAGAGAACTCACCTTAGTCAGGCTTGCCAGCCTGAGCAGAACAGGCCCATGAGACGGGTTTTGCAGCGTGGGCTGTGGGGATACTTCCAGTCACTTGCTTTGTAACTGGAGATGAGGCTTAGAAAGACCTGTTCTCAAGCAAATATTGTATCTTATGAATTTCACATCCTCAAAATTAGCATTAGAACTACACAAGATTTCTCCAGGGATGGCAACACTCTTACTGGTGACAATTTCATTTGGTAGTCTCGCCCTCACTGTAGAATTGCAGCCAGTGATAGGGCTTGTGTTTCCAAAGTTCCTGGTGGTGAGAGCACTCGTGTGTGTTTCTCACGTAGCCATCACAGCAACCCTATGAACTGTGCCGTTGTACCAGCCTCACCTCACTACAAGGAAAGCAGCTCAGACACGCTGCGTCATGTCCGCGGTTACAGACTCTCCTCATGGACCATTCCTTCTGCCCTGCCCCCACCTCGTGGGGCAGTGGAGCTTGCGGCTGTGCGTGTTGCTGGCATCAGCGTAGCTTTCGGGCTCTTCTAGGCCAGTAAGCCAAGGACCAGGAATTTAGCCGAGTCAGGCTTTTTGGAGCCTGTGTCGAAAACACTTCTCAGCTCCTATGATATTTGGGTGGCCCGTGAGGTGTACGCAGGGAGTGCGGCCCTCCCAGGGCATCTTATGTTGAGGTCTGAGGGTGATGTGATAGGGGACTTCCTTTTTGTGAACGAGAAGTGGCTGACTGCTGCCTGCTTTCTGGGCCTTGTTTTCCAGGCCATGACCTGTCCAAACGAGGTGGTGTCCTATGAGATTGTCCTCTCCATAACCAGACTCATCAAGAAGTACAGGAGGGAGCTCCAGGCTGTGACATGGGACATTCTGCTGAATATTATCGAACGCCTGCTTCAGCAGCTCCAGGTGAGGCTGGTGGGAAGACTGGGCATGGGGAGGACTAAGATCATGGACAGGCAGGCGCAAGGGCCCTTCCCGGGGTGGCCTGGACCTGTGGGGCTGACAGGCTCATCTCACCTGGATGACAGCTCCCTTGAGATCTTCCCTCCAACCCCACTGGGAATGTTTCCTGATGGTTCTCAGTGGTCATCCACTAAAGACAGCCAGGTTTTCCAAACTTGCTCCATCACTGGGATCAGGAATATGTAGTAGGTGAGCAAGGGTGCTGTGCTGGCATTGATCAAGATTGAGTCATATACCAGGTCACCTCCATGGCTTGGAAATAGACCCTGAAGACAGTTTCCTAGGCATCTAGAAAGCTGGCCATAGCTTTGGCATAATTTTGAAGGACAGTGCTGACCACAACAGGAAGGGGGACATGCTAATGTGTGGGCTACATAGATGACAAGGTCATGTCTGGCAAGGGCTCAGAGCTGGGCCTTCTGGGGCACTGGGGTGGACCAATGTTTAGGTGGCTGGACCAGGGTGAAGAAGAACTGGGCCCTCATCCCTTATTATCACCGTCCAGCTGGCCAAGTGGCACTTTATCCCAGTGGCGGGCTGGGAGGGCACATCCTGGGATCTCCAGAGGTGCTTGAGCCTGGGGGAAGCGTGAAGCACCCAAAGTTGGTCCCTTTGAGGCTTGCTGTGTGGACACAGCCAGGACTCCCTGGGGTGGTGAATAAGCAGAAACAGCCCAGCTGCCCCATGTGTCCCAGCATAGTGGGGGTCATGTCCCCTACCCAGCGGAAGGTCTTGAGGAGGTGTCTGGATGCAACTGGTCTTGAGTCCTTGAGGGGAACCAGAAGTCACTCCTGTGTAATTGCACCTTTGTGTTGCAGAGCCTGGAGAGCCCAGAGCTCAGGGCCATTGTCCATGACCTACTGACCACGGTGGAAGAGCTTTGTGATCAGAACGAGTTCCATGGCTCACAGGAGAGATACTTCGAGCTCATTGAGAGATGTGCGGACCAAAGACCTGTAAGACCACCCCTCCCCTCAACCTGGTGGGGCCTTTGGTGCTTAGGCAAAGAAGGTAGCTTCCGTCAGGCTTCTAGTGAGGAGTGGGACTGCTCAGCTCTGGGAACCCCGGCTGTGTAGACCTGAAACAGTTTTCAGTGTGTTTGAAATAAAAGCTCCTGTTCTTCTGGGATTTGTCCTCCAGCATGGAAGTCTGTCAGGGTGTCAGCAGACTTGTGTGCGTGTGGGTCTGTCGGAGCACAGCGCTAGTCTAACTGTCAGTTTCCTCCCCCTTGTGTGGAGGAAGGTGCCAGCCAGCGCTGTGGGGACTTGTTGCTTGGCACGTCTGCCTCCTGGGCGGCAGGCAGTCCTTGTGCCAGAGAAGCTCAGCTTGGTGCCAAGGCTTTTACACAGGTTTTTATTTTATTTTTTTTTATTTATTTTCAAAAAGATTTTATTTATTTACTTTTAGAGAGAGGGGAAGGGAGGGAGAAAGAGAGGGAGAGAAACATCAGTGTGCAAGAGCTACATCGAACTGTTGTCTCTCGCACGCCCCCATCTGGGGACCAGCCTGCATCCCAGGCATGTGCCCTAACTGGGAATCAAACCAGCAACGTTTTGGTTCACAGGCTGGCACTCAGTCCACTGAGCCACACCAGGCAGGGCATAGATAGGTTTCTAAATGAATTTTCACTGCTGCCAGTGAAGTTTTGTCTTGGCGGGCTCCCCACCTGGGCCTTGAAGCGGCTGGTCTCACTGAGCAAACTGGTCTGGGCTAGCAGCGTGGGGCATTATTTATAACCAAACCTCCCGAAAGGCAAAGTGGCTCACTCACACCAGGTTTTTCCTCTTTTGACAGGAGTCCTCTCTCTTAAACTTAATAACCTACAGGGCTCAGTCAATCCATCCGGCAAAGGTTGGCTGGATTCACAACCTGCAACTGCTGATGGAGAAATTCTTCAGGTAGGGAGGCTCTGGAGACCTCTTGGGCCTTGAAACCCGACCCTGTGTCTATGCCTTGGGCCAGGGTCTAGGACACCAAGAGTGGGGGCTTTTCTTCCTGATTCTTGAAAGTAGTGGTTCTAAATGAGCAGGAAAAGGTTGTTTTCCCGCAGGACAGAGTCCTTGAGGCCTCTGCACTCACTTCTTCATGTGGAGTGGTCGTATAGAAAGACGCTCACTCCGAGGGCCGAGCTCTATGCCCCTTTCCCAGTTCTCGGTCTGGATATTGACAAGCTGGGCCCCACAGGGAAAATCGGAGTCAGTCTTTCCTGCTGGGGTGGGAGGCGGGGCTGCTTTGTTTCCTGAGGTGTGTCTGGGGTCCGGGTCCCTAGGGGAGCCCTCAGAGCTTGGGATACAGTGCTAGCAGGGCCTGGTGCAGGGGGTGAGGCTGGCAGCAGTGCTTCCGCCCAGCCCCAGCGGGTGTGCCCCTGCCTCCAGGAGCGAATCTCGCAGTGCTGTGCGTATCAAGGTGCTGGACGTCCTGTCTTTCGTGCTGCTCATCAACAGGCAGTTCTATGAGGTGTGTGTCCCGTGGCTGGTGGGGGAGCCTTGGGGCATCAGGGGTGAGGGTGAGGCTCGCCCTAGAGGCCCTGCATGACCCTCACTGGGCACTGAGAGCCTCTGGGGTTTGCCCGGGCTTGGGGCCTGACACACTTCTCTGTGGCAGGTTTTCTCAGTAGACTTTGTTTACTCCTTTGGTCAGCCATCCGTCCATCCATTTATCCACTCCATGGTGTCCCCTGCCGGGCCTGTGCTGGGCTTGGAGGTGCTGCGAAGCAGCCAGGAGGACACAGTTCCTGTCCTCAGGGCGCTTCAGCCTAGTCGCCACCCAGAATACAGAAGAGTCCCGTCCAGCCTTGCATAGGGGTGTTTTCTTTTTGTCTCTGCAGTCACACTCACCCTCCGCGCCCTAGCCCAGCCACTAGCTGCCTACCTTTCTACAGCCAGTTTCTTCCCGCCAGTTCACCTTTCACTGGGTTTGTGGCCAGAGCCCACCCTTCCTTCAGAAACACTGGTGTGTGCCTGCCCACCGCGCCCTCTCCTCCAGGGGCTGCACCTCAGGCTCTGTCTTCCCCTTTGCTTTCCAGCACACCTCCTGGCATTCCCGGTGTTCCTGGGACGCGCCTGTCCCCTCCTCCCTTCTCAGCCTTCCCTTTCTCTGTGTCTCTGTCTCTTGGCATTCTACCCTTCTTCAGAGTCCACCTCAGAGCTGCCTCTTCTAGGAAGCCCCTCTGGGTTTTTAGGTTCCTCACATCAGGATCGACCTTGCCCTGCCTCCATGAAAGCTCTCATCATGCTACCCCGTTAAAGTGGACTCCATGATGTCAGGGACAAGGTCTTCCTACCCCCAGACACACAGAGGGCCTTCCATGTAAGATTATTCTTAACTGTGACATTCAGTGACAGAGAGCAAGTGGGGACATTCACTGTTGCATCATATCTGAGCCTGTGGTCCTGTGCCTAGGCTGGGCCATCGAATAGCCATCCTGAATTGAAGGGCCAGGCCCCTTAGGCACTGACATGTCCCTGCCGGGGGTTTCCTATTTCAAGTGGCGCCTCAGCTGCTTTCCGGCCCGCCACGGGCAGCCACCCTCACTCCACTGTGCTTGCTGCAGGAGGAGCTGATCAACACGGTGGTCATCTCACAGCTCTCTCACATCCCCGAGGACAGAGACCACCAGGTCCGGAAGTTGGCCACCCAGCTGCTGGTGGACCTGGCTGAGGGCTGCCACACTCACCACTTCAACAGCCTGCTGGACATCATCGAGAAAGTGAGAGCTGCTGGGGCGTAGGCCGCCTGGGTTGCCAGAAGGACTCTGGCTCTTTTGGGCAAAGCCCTGTAGGCAGCAGCATCCTCTGGACCCTGTCCCCATTCTCTGATGGATGAATGAATGGCTGGGTCTCTCAGAGGCAGGGCTTCCTTCCTGGGGTTGATGGGCAGGTCTGGAGAGCCGGCCAGGCCTGCTGCTGCTCGACAGCATCCTGCCGCCAAGGGTCCTGGGAAATAGCTGCGGTGGCGTGTCAAGTTGGGCTGGATTAGAGCTTGGCCCTTTGTCTTTGTACACAGCCAGCATCCTTTTCTTTTAATTTTGAAATGCATCACAGTATTAAATGGTCCCTCACACGCATAAAGTACATCTGTCCTTCTGAGAAGTAAAAGAGAAAGTATCTGCTGGTGAAAAGTACTGAGTCTGGTGGATACTGACTCTGGGAACCTGAAACCGGGATTTAAATACAGATCTTCTCTCCAAAGGTGATCGCCCGCTCGCTCTCTCCGCCCCCAGAGCTGGAGGAAAGAGACATGGAGGCATACTCTGCCTCCTTGGAGGATGTGAAGACTGCTGTCCTAGGGCTCCTGGTCATCCTTCAGGTGGGCCTCCACTCTTCTTGGAGGGGGTGCGATGACCACCTGCGTGTGTTGGAATGCTGATCTTTAGGGACACATCACCTGGGAGACGCTGGCACTCCACAGGAGTCAAAGAGGGCAGCACCTGGGTGTGACCCTGACTCGTCACAGCATGGTAGGACTCAGCCTGGTAAGAACGATGCCATGCAGAGCCATTGCTCAGTCATTGCCCAAACCATCCCCTTAGCTCTCCCAGCAGCTGAGGAGGGAGGGGCTGCCATCCATTTGGCCCCATGGTTGTTTGATTTTATTAACAGCTTTATTGAGATATAATTTACACGCCATATATTTCATCTGTTTAAAGTGTATGATTCGGTGGTTTTCAGTGTATTCACACTGCAGCTATCACTACAGACAATTTTAGAACATCTTTATCACTTCAGAAGATGCCCTATATTCCCCACGGAGCACACCGTGTACTTGCCCTGCCCTGTTTATCCTCCTTTGCTGTGTGGTATTGAGAGTGCGCTCTTTCAGCCCACAGGGTCGTGTCTCACACATGGCTGCATGGTGCTCTACTGGATGGCCTTTCCTAATTAAGTAACTTATTCCTTATAGATGACAGGGACACGTGGCTGATTTTTTGCTGTTACTGGTTGTCTGTGTGTGGGGGTATCCATGGGGCAAAGCCCTAGAGAGGAACTGGTGGCTTGAAGGGTTTGTGCGGTTTTGAAGGATGGCAGACGCTACCCAGTTACCTCCAAAGCTTGTCTGGTTTCTCTCCTCCTGGGCGCCAGCTCCCTGGCTGCATTGTGGCCTCTTGCCCTCATGGTGACCACTTTCTCTGCAGACCAAGCTATATGCCTTGCCCGCCAGTCATGCTATGCGTGTGTACGAGATGCTCGTCAGCCACATCCAGCTCCACTACAAGCACAGCTATACCCTGCCCATTGCCAGCAGCATCCGGCTGCAGGTATGACAGACCTGCTTGGGTGGCCAGTAGCTGTGGTGGAACCCAGCCACAGCTCAGGGCCAGCCTAAGGTAGACTGTCCCGGGGGGCTAGCAGCTGCCTCAGTCTTGGTGGTATAGTAATCTCAGACAGGAGAGGCGGCAGAAGTCCCTGGGAGGGGTCTCCAACAGATTGTTTTCTCCTTTAGCACCAGCTGTGGCACCTGCCACCCTTCCCTTGGCCTGCAGCACTATGAGCCTCTGCGGCACGTCGGTCTGAGTCACACAGTGGCCTGGGATGGGGGCAGAGAAAGGGTGTCACACTGGTTTCCAGGGTGGCATGTGTTCCACTCCTAGTGCTTCAGAGTCTGTCAGCAGCCTATAGCAGAGGGTGTGGGCAGTGTGGGGTAGGGCAGGGCTGGGCAGGACAAACTGCCTTAAGCTTCCATTGTGGGTGCTGGCACCAGGCTGAGCAGATGTTGCTGGGACAGGCCCTGATCCTTCCCAGAGCATCTTCCTGATTGGGCAGCCCTCTGTCATTTAGGGTGCCCAGTTAAGTGACCCTTCATTCACTGGAGGAAGTGGCCTCCTCTTCGGCATCTAGGGCTGGGCCGTGCAGCGCTGTCCAACCGGCATGCAAGGCTCCATCCCTTGGTCCTGGGTGTGGGGCCAGCTGCCTATGGGGTGAGCGACCACAGCATTACCAGCTACTATGGGACTGTCACAGAGCCCTTGGCCTCTGAGGGAGAAGGCCAAGAATGGTGTACATTACCACTCAGCACCGCTGTCTGCGTGGATTAGTTGGGATGTGTTTGCTATTAGTGAAAGCAGCATTTCCTGAGACACGTGTGGGTCAGGCGTGGTCCTGCTCTGTGGATGGTGCTTTCTTTTCCCTGCAGGCCTTTGACTTCCTCCTGCTGCTACGGGCCGACTCACTGCATCGCCTTGGCCTGCCCACTAAGGATGGGGTTGTGCGGTTTAGCCCCTACTGCCTCTGTGACTACATGTACGTGTGGGCCCGTGTCTTTCCCTACTGCCACTGTCAGCCCTTTTCCCCTCAGCTCCGAGGCCTTAGGGTTTTGGGGCAGGTGGGTAAAGCTGGCTGCTCTTCACCCCAAGGACTGCCGCGTGTCTGAGGGATAGACACAGTTGGGCTTCTTACTCTACGGATCGGGCGTTTCAGTCTCAGTGCTTCTCCTACTTGCTTCCACAGGGAGCTGGAGAGAGGCTCTGAGAAGAAGGCCAGTGGCCCGCTGTCACCTCCCACTGGGCTGTCTGGCCCAGCGTCTGCAGGCCCCACCGTGCGGCTTGGCTCTTTGCCCTACTCCCTGGTGTTCCGTGTCCTGCTGCAGTGTTTGAAGCAGGTGAGGTGGCTGATCTCTTGAGCTGCATTGGTTCACACCGAGCAAGGACTGGCGTCGCCCAGAGCATACGTATGGTTCCTTTCCCTATGTTAGTGACCTTGGGAGGTGTTACCCCAAGGTCCCACAGCAGTTCTGTAACCATGTGTTGAGTACCTGCTGTGTGCAAACCATTACATTGAACTGGGTGTGGAGCTGAGGAGACATTCCTGCTTCTAGAAGATGGTTTTGGTGCAAGACTAAGGTGTGTAGACAGATAACTGGAATCATGGAGCAGGGCTGGCCTCAGAAGGAGGCACAGACAGGCAGCGTGGGACCGCAAGCGGATGCAGTCACATCTGCTTGGAGGCACCTGGAGTGCAGGTAAGGTCAGTCTTGAAAGGTAGGGAAGGTTCCAGTGGCAGGAGTAAGCAAAGCTTGGAAGTAGGGTAGGTGCGGGGTTTTCTTTGTTTTTGTGGTGGTGGTGGTGGGTGAGGTAGGCAGTTTTATTAGTGTAGACTTAGCAGGGTGGAGGTGGGGAGACAGGAGAGTATAGGCGTGTTTCCTGACAGGAGCCAGCAAGAGAGGAGGAGTGGTCAGCAGTGTGCCGTGGTGGTGGCAGGGCAGGACAGCCTGTAATAGGCTAGGGGAGCTCCTGAGGGCCATAGCAGGACGCAGGGCCAGGTTCCTTGGGGTACCTGATGTTGGCCCTAAAGGGGAGTCAGGGATTTCCTATGAGTCTCAAGGC
Source organism: Mormoops blainvillei (assembly GCA_004026545.1). Lineage (NCBI taxonomy): Eukaryota > Metazoa > Chordata > Mammalia > Chiroptera > Mormoopidae > Mormoops > Mormoops blainvillei. Next base: position 176,794 of record PVJD01001931.1, on the reverse strand, counting down.
TTCCAGGACTTGTGGCTGTTGGTGTAGCTTATGGACAGTCGTCACTGCTAATGGAGGTTGGAAGGGCCAGTGCCTCGGTCCAGTGGTGCCGTGACTGTCCTCCCCATTGTTGTGGCCATGGGTTGGCGTCAGTCCTACAGTGGTTACCTGGGCTCGTGGATTGTAACTAGATGCGTGCCGCTGCTCCCTTTGAGCTGGTGTAGTAGCTTTTTCCTGCTGTAACTCATCGTGCTCTGGGTGGGCACCAGTCAGGGCCTCTTAGCATCAGTGTAGTAGTCAGGCAGTCCCGGGGTCCCTGTTGGGCGAGTGGGGAGGATGGAGCCAGGTGGGTGGAAGTTCCAGGTCCAGCTAAAGAGAGGAGATGGTGGCTCTGCACTGGGCCTGGCAAAGGGAAGGGCAGCTGCTGCCCTCCCCAGCTGTAGCCACCCCTCCCTACCTAGCCCAGGAGTGTGGGAAACAGAAGAGGAGGGTCCGCAGCCCCTCGCCCTGCAGCTATTCTGCTCCAAACAGAACTTCACACTTGGAAACTCCATCTCCTCGCTTCAGGGTGCAGACCTGCCCCTGACTGGCCCGTCTTCCTGCAGGAGACCGACTGGAAGGTGCTGAAGCTTGTGCTCAGCAAGCTGCCTGAGTCGCTGCGCTACAAGGTCCTCATTTTCACCTCTCCGTGCAGTGTTGACCAGCTGTCTTCTGCTCTCTGCTCCATGGTAACTGCTTTCTGTGCCGCTCCCTGGGGTTGGTGCTGCAGCATAGTTCCTCCCTCTCCAAAAGGCTCTGAGGCCACGGGAGGCACGGTGAAACACAGACAGCATTTCCTTCAGAGATGGGCTCCCTGTCTAGAGTGCAGACCCTGCTTCCGGGACCTCTCCTCCTTTTCTCAGCTTTTGGGGCAGAGAATCAGAGGCCCCCGATGCAGAGCTGGAACTTGAGAGACTGGGTGCGATGTCCCCTCCCCTTTCCTGTCTCTTCCTCATGAGGGCTTCTGTGACTGGCACTTCAGTCATATCTCTTGTCTCTCACTAGCATCAGGGTGGGAACTCTGTCACTTCTTTAAAAAGGCAGACCTTTGTCCAGAAAAGAAAGTAGGAAGTCCCCTGGGCTCTTGGCTCCTCCTCCTGCGGGACCTTTGTTCACAGGGACCTCCTTGCACCCTCCGGCCACCCAGCAGTTGTCCTAGTCACCAGGCAAGGCTTCACATCTGACCCTTGGTTTTTAGCTTTCAGGTCCCAAGACTCTTGAGCGGCTTCGAGGCACCCCGGAAGGGTTCTCCAGAACTGACCTGCATCTGGCCGTGGTTCCCGTGCTCACAGCATTGATCTCTTACCATAACTACTTGGACAAAGCCAGACAGGTAGCGCATGGGAGAACGATAAACTTTGTGCTGCCTCATCCCCAGGATTTTTGACTAAGCCCAATGGGCCCGGCATTTTCCTCTAACCCATTGTGGCTGCTGGGCCAGGGCAAGGGGACCCCTACCACCTGGCCCAGCCTGGAGCTGCAGGCGTCCGAATCCACTGGCATTCCCGAGCACTCCTGTGGGTGTGTGGGTTTAACACAGTGCTTGATTGCCCCCCAACATACACACAGAAGCGTTTTTTCTTTGAGGAGCACTGCCCAGCTTGTCCTTGCTGCAGCTTTAGGACAGGTAGCCAACCTCTTGGCAGAGCTGGCCCTGTTTTGAGAAGTAGTGTGGCTGGGCCAAGGTCCCCCTGACTTCCATCTGCCTCCACACCTGTCATCAGGTGCAGCAAGCACGAAGAGTAATGCTGCTTCTCTTTATTCCTTGCTGCTGGGAGTGAGGCCCACACTGAGCCATTACATGTACCGTCATTTAAATTCCTAACACTTTTCTTGTCGCTCTGCCTTAGAAAGGTCAGGTAGCATACTCGAGGTCATGGCCAACAAGGAGAGGGGCCTACACCCATTATGGGCTTTCTGAGCCCTGCGCCTGCACTCCTGATCACGGCACTGTCAGGAACTCACACTTCCCATCTCGCTCCCTCCCTGAACCCCCAAAGGGGCACCTGGCCATGCTGGGCCGAAGGGTCCCTGAGCACCTTTGAGGCCTGAAACGTTTCTGAGGAGTGGGGCAGCTGCAGGAAATCAAAATCATCCATGGGGCCTTGAGCCACCAGGTGGTTTGGCTTGAGGCTGTGGCCCAAACCCGCACTTGGCACTTGTTTCCTACAGGCACAGCCTCGCTGTCCTCACGGAGGACACTGCCCAGGGTCGGTATGTCAGGCAGAGCCTCCCTTGCAATAAGGCCAACCGGTTGGGGGTCCCAGAGCCAAGGGAGTGATGGGCCCGGCATGTCCCGGCTCCAGGGTGCTGCCTGGTGGGGAGGTGTCAGGAAGTACCTGACTGGAGCAGCCCCAGTATCCAGTCAGCTTGGGTGGGGTCAGCTGCTGGTAGCTCTGCCACTTAGATGCTCAGAGACCTGGGACAAGGCACTTAACCTTTATAAGCCTTGGCCTCCTTCTGTGTAGAACATTCTCAAGTGGGGTGAGGGGTAGACAGTGCTCCGGTTCACCAGAACAGTTGTCAGCAGACAGGCAGGGCTGCAAAGGGTCAGCCTGTAGGGGACCGGGTCCGAGACAACCTGTGTTGCCCCGTAGCGGGAGATGGTGTACTGCTTGGAGCAAGGCCTCATCTACCGCTGCGCCAGCCAGTGCGTGGTGGCTCTGGCCATCTGCAGTGTGGAGATGCCTGACATCATGATCAAGGCTCTGCCTATCCTGGTTGTGAAGCTCACACACATCTCGGCCACGGCCAGCATGGCCATTCCGCTTCTCGAGTTCCTGTCAAGTAAGTAACTGTGACTCCACGTGTGTAAATGTGTGCGTGTGCACAGGTGTGTGTGAGTGTGAGGCGGACCCTTGAGTTTGGGGCCGTGCCCTACCCTGCCTGAAATAGCCCGTGCTGACTCGTCCGACCTCATTTCATGACCTCTCTGTGGCTGCACGTAGGCGCACCGTCCTCTTGGGAGCCTGGGGATGCCACCCTCTGCTTCACCAGGACCTCTGCCCCTGCTGCCCCTGTGCCTTGAATGTTTTCCTCCTTCTTGGCCTTTGAGTAGTTGGCTCCTTTCTTCCCTTCAGTGTCAGTTTAAATTGCACAGAAGCCTCCTGTTACTTGACATTGGTCCCTGCACTCTGCTTGGCTTTCACAGCCTCCTCTTTGTCCCCCGTAAAGCACACAGCCCAGCTTGGAGAGGGCTTTGCTGACTCACGTCTCAGATTGTGACTTCTAGGAGCTCAAAGATGCCTCGCTCACCCCTTCATTCCCAGTATCCTAGCATGTGTTTGGGCCTCAGCAAGCCCTCAGGTGTGTGGACAACATGAACCAGGCAGGGCCAGCACTTCTGCAAAGGGCCACACAGCCTCTGCTATGCATTTGTTTTGTCTACAACCCTTTAAAACTGTAAAAATGATTGTTAGTTCTTGGGTCATACAAATGCAGGCCACTGGCTAGATTTGTTTTTGGGACCATAGTTTGCCAACCCTTGGAATAGAGAGCCAAGCCCAAAGGTCAGGGGAAGGTCACGTTTGGGTGGGCTGTGACCTTTTATTCCTCTGTAGTCCTCTTGGGTCAGAGTGGCTGCACTGGCTTTCAGAAATCACACAGGACCCCGGTGACTTCCGCCCCCGCAGCAGCCTCGGGCCTGTTCGCTGGTCTAGCCTGGGCTCTCTCACTGGCTACCCCTCATTTCACAGCTCTGGCCAGGCTGCCCCATCTCTACAGGAACTTTGCAGCAGAGCAGTACGCAAGTGTGTTTGCCATCTCCCTGCCATATACCAACCCTTCCAAGTAAGTGCCGGCATGTATCCCCTAGGAGGCCAGCCCAGGGGCCCCTGCTTGCCAGAGGCCAGGCCTCTGGGGGCAGAAAGCCCTAGGGCCTCTGTGTTCTAGAACTGGTCTGTGCTTCCAGCTCCCGGAGCATTTCCTTCTCCTCACAGGTTCAATCAGTACATTGTGTGCCTGGCCCATCATGTTATAGCTATGTGGTTCATTAGGTGCCGCCTTCCCTTCCGGAAAGACTTTGTTCCTTTTATCACTAAGGTAAGCCAGTGTTAGGGCTGGGGCCAGCTTTGCCATTGGCTGTCCATGGCTGGAGCAGGGCGATAGGTGGGGAGAGAGGTCGGGCATCATTTGGTGCTGTTTTGACGGTGCCTAGGGTCTCTGCTGAGCCTGGCTTGCTGGGGCAGGAGCTGCCACCTCTGTCCTAGATCTGCAGCTCATCCCGGGCTGGCAGCATACCTGGGGAGTGCTGATAGGTACACAGAGAAGACGCCTGTGGGTGCCCCAAGGGCCAGTTACCCCAACCGCCAGCTCAGTTCTGCTCCACCCTACCAGGGCCTGCGCTCCAATGTCCTCCGGTCTTTTGATGATACCCCTGAGAAGGACAGCTTCAGAGCACGGAGCACCAGTCTCAACGAGAGACCCAAGAGGTGCGGGGCCAGTCATAGGCGTGCCTGGTGTCCAGGTGGGGTGGGGCCGGTCTGCGAGTTGTGACCTGTGACCAGCATGGTGCATGTGGGGCCCGGGGCTGACCGGCTGCCCCCAGGCCAGTGAATGGAAATAGGATGCGTGGCTGAGGGCGTGCCCCTGTGCAGACCATGCTGGGCACCAAGATGCCCTCGGGTCGTGAGGCAGGGCAGGGCCTGTGAAGGCCACTAGTGCTCCACATCCAGCTAGAGAGCCCAGAGATCTTTGCACCAAGCCTGTGGCATCGTGGAGTCTGTTTATTGGGTCCTGGCCAGACCTGGCCTTGCCTGGGTGGCTAGTTCAGGGGTACCGAGTAGGGGATCGGGATGCCAGCTATAGGGCCTCTGGGTTTGGGTCTAACTCCACTGAATAAGCCCAGTGTTGCATTAGGGTTAGCTGTGACTCCTGAGAAGCCAAATGCTGGGATGGGGAAGAGCCCCGGGGCCTGAAGACCCTCCTTTGGGTGCCCAGGGTCCTAGGGTCAGCCCAGCCTCGGGCGAGGGCACCCCTTCTCCAGAGCTCACCTTCCAGCCCCTGGCTAATCAGGGGACATGTCTTCTCTACCATCACAGCCGCTTCTGCCAAATCTGACAACGAGCTGTGCTAGGCCTTGTGTTCTTGTTTGCATTTCATTTGAATGGCTGCCCCCTTCCAGTTGTCCACCTTCCCACCTAAGCTTTTTTGGCTCTCCCTAAGTGGGAATACGGCATTTTCCAGAATGACCAGGTCAGTGCCTAAAGTCACAAGCTTTTCTCTCAGCTTCTGGTGGCTTGGGGTCACTTGGTAAAAACTGACCTCCTTTGAACAATTACCTTCAGGGCTTCAGCTCTTCCTAGTCCCCAGGCTGGGCAGTGCTGGCCTCCTTAGGGTGCGCAGGACACCTGGTCAGCACCGCCTGGAACCTGCCGTGCGGCGAGATCCACACGTTTAGTTTGCACTAGTGTTCTTTGTTTTGGTAGCGTGCGTGAAACCTGACTTTTTCTGTCATGTTTACAAGATGTATTTTCATGCATTTTTGTTTTCTGTTTCTTCCCCCTGCTAACTGGCTTCTGGCATGGTTTTTTGTTCGTCTCACCCACGGGCTCTCCATCTGACCCTGTGGCCTCTGACCTTTCCTCCTCATTCCTCCAATGGCTTGCGCTCCCCTCCCGGGAGCTGGGCTCCCTGGGGCTTGGGCCTTCCTTCCTCACCTGGTAGTTTGAGGATAGCCAGACCCCCCAAACAAGGCTTGAATAACTCTCCACCCGTCAAAGAATTCAAGGAGAGCTCTGCAGCCGATGCCTTCCGGTGCCGCAGCATCAGTGTGTCTGAACATGTGGTCCGCAGGTAGTGGGCTTTGTCGGGTGGGGGGCTCGGACCCTGGAGCTTGGCCCATGGAGTGGTGCTGCCAGGCGGGAGTACCCGGGTGGCGGTGCATGGGGCTGCTTGCATGACTTCGTTGTCTGCCCCCGCCCTCCCTGGCTGGAGCAGGAAGAGAGCCCGAGTGGCAGCGCTCAGCCACAGGGGCCTGCCCTGGCAAGCCTAGCCCTTGGTCCAGGGAGCCTGGCAGTGGGGGGTGGGAAGGTTGCATTCTGTCCCCAAGCCTCGTAGGAGCACGGGCTGGCCTGGGAGCCCAAAGCAGGGTGGCTTTTCTGAGAAAATGTCCAGTGGCAGCCATCTGCAGACCTGTCCCCAGTGGTCAGGGGCCTTTGCAAATTAAAGCAGCGCCCATGCAGGTCAGGTGGGAACATACTCTCCAGGGTTTGGCTTTTCATATCATCTCTAGTGGACTTTCTTCTTGAGCGTTCTCATAGAAAAGGCCTGCTTTCTGTGATAGCTGAAAGGGAACGGGGGCTTTTTTGTAGGGCAGTGGAGATAGCGGCCAACCTGGGAGAGACAGGGGAGGCCTGGATTCTCAAGGGGTGAGGTCTTGGTTACTCCTCCCTGCTGTGCCTGGGTGCAGGTGTGGGCTCTCAGGGGTCACTGCTTCGTGCCGACCAGGCCAGGCTGCACTGAGTAGGGGATACCTTTCTCCTCACTTGGAAGCCTCTTCATACCTTAGTGTCCTGCTGCTCGGAGACCCACCTCTTCACTGATGCCTGGCTTGGGTTCCAGCCTCAGGCTGGCCTCCACCGGGTGGGGTTTGGCTGGGGGGGGGGGAGGGCGCGGGTGGAGGTGGTCAGGGAAGCTCCCTCTTAGCTTTTTTCCGGCAAATTCTTTATCATGAGTAAAACATGGCAAAGGGGCTATGGAATTTGTATCAGAGTCAAACCTGCACAAGCCCCTTCTGGTCACTGGGGGGCATGTGGAGCACAAGGTGACCTGAGTGTGAGGTTGAAGAGCCACACACGAAGCCCAGACTCTCCCTGTCCTCGACGGGAGATGGCCCTGTGGGCAGAATGCAATCTTTGTGCGTGTGTCCCGTGGTCTCGCTGTCTCTGCATGACTAAACTGTTCTGCCACGAAGCCATCATCTAACTCTCCTGTGCTTTGGTGAGGGAACATCCCGTCTCTCCTGCCTCCTGAGCTTCTGCTCCCAGGAGTGGGCCTGGGTCTCCCATGACCTCTTGCACTTCCTCTGTGGGGTGACATGTCCACTCTGTTTGCCAAGCCGTGACTCAAGTAGCCACATGTCCTGGTGGGGTCTTTCTGAGCTTGGCCTTCTCAGCACATGCATGCCTCCATCTCTGGCCCCTGGTGGTAGACTGTTTGGCCTTCCCAGTGCCCTGAACTTGCCATGGTCCCTCCCTCCAGCAGGATCCAGACGTCCCTCACAAGCGCCAGCTTGGGGTCTGCAGACGAGAACTCGATGGCCCAGGCTGATGACAACTTGAAAAATCTCCACTTGGAGCTCACAGAAACATGTCTAGATATGATGGCCAGATATGTGTTCTCCAACTTCACAGCAGTCCCCAAGAGGTGTGGGCCAGGCTCCAGGGTCGGGACAGGGTGGGCACAGAGCCCAGCTCTTCTTCGACGACTTGGTCAAAGCAGTAGTAGCAGGCGTGGCCTGCGGGGCTCCTTTGGGTCGACCTGGGCAGGGCAGCTCTGCGTGTCTGACATTCCCCCTCCTCTAGTCGAGAGATCTCTGGAAGCCAAGATGCCCAACCAGAGCTTCCACCCGGTGAGGGGTCCAGCAGCAGGGCCTATGCTCCTCTGCTTTCAGGTCCCCCGTGGGAGAGTTTCTCCTGGCTGGCGGCAGGACCAAAACCTGGCTGGTTGGGAATAAGCTTATCACCGTGACGACAAGCGTGGGGACTGGAACCCGGTCACTGCTGGGCCTGGACTCGGGAGAACTGCAGGGCAGCCCAGAGTTGAGGTGACTGACTGTACCTCCCACCCCCTTGCCTGCTGACCTTTGCTTGACAGTGGCCGTCCTGAGCCCAGACCTACATGGGAAGGTGCTAGGCTGGACTGGCGCCCATGGGGCACCCTGGTCACACTCTGCATGCACCCTTCTGTCCTCAGTTCTGACCTCAGTATGCACATGAGACAGACAAAGGAGGCACCAGCCAAGCTGGAGTCCCAGACTGGACAGCAGGTGTGCCTTGGGGCCCGGGACCGGGTCCGCTCCATGTCTGGTGAGCCTCCACTCCACTCCCTCATGGATGTGTCTCTAGATCCCTGTGCTCAGGGAGGCCCCTGGGAGCCAAGGGACCAGGTGGTTGGCTTCAGGCCTGGCCCAGTTCCTGAGTAACTGGGATACTATCTCTGTGAGCCCTCATCATGGGTGTGCGGGGAGGGGGGTACCTTGTGCACGGCCATGGCCCAAGGCTCCCTTGCTGCTGAAGGTCTGTTCCCACGGCCACTGTTTCCTAGAAGCCCTTAGCAGCTCTGGCCCTGAGCTTAGCTCACCCCTGGAGTTTTTCTCTGATGCAGCTGGATTAAGCCATGGTCCGACTATGGGAAAGGTACTGGGGCCCCTTCCTGTGGCCCCGGGTGCCCCGAAGCTGATATCACGAGAGGATTATGCCCAGGCAGGGCTGAGCTGTGCTCGGCACTGACCTGGGGCTTCTTGGCCAGATGGGCCTTGGGTGGAGCAGCCAGGTCTGTGCTGGTGGCCTTGCACTGCGCAGGAGGTAGTCACCAGCCCTCCTGCCCTCATCCCCCTCAGGGGGCCACGGCCTTCGCATTGGTGCCCTGGACACTGCAGCCTCCCACTTTCCAGGCGGCCCTACTTTCCCAGGCCCACAGACCGCACCGGCCAGCAAGCCTGAGAAGGCCTCAGCTAGCACACAGCTCCCGGCACAGAAGGAGAAGACGAACCTGGCGGCCTATGTGCCCCTGCTGACCCAAGGCTGGGCGGAGATCTTGGTCCGGAGGCCCACAGGTACTGACAGGGTGGCCCTGCACTCAGTGAGCCTGGTCTCTGTTACACGTAGTGTGGAACAGTTACCCGTAGGGGGCGCACAGGAGTGAGCAGTAGGCACCTGGGCCCCGGGCATTTTGGAGCTGACCTTTGAATTAAGTCCCCAGAGGTGACCAGTAAGGGAGATGCAGGGGGGACGGGGGGTGGGGGGGCGAGGGCATAACAGTCTGCTCAGCGACCATAACAAAGTGCCATGGACTAGGTGGCTTGTATAACAGAAGTGTATTTCCTCCTAGTCTGGGAGTCTGGAAGTCTAAGATCTAGATGTTGGCAGGGCTGGTTCCTCCCGAGGCCTTGGCTTGTAGATGGTTATCTTCTCCCTGTTCCCATATGCACGTACCTCTGTGTTTATGCCCATATCGCCTCTTCTTATTAAGGACACCAGTCAGATTGGGGAGGAGCCACTCATGTGACCTCATTTTACTTTAATCACTTATTTAAAGACTTTATCTCCAAATACAGTCACATTCCAAGATCCTGGGGGTTAAGAATTCAACATGGAATTTGGGGACACAATCAGCCCATAATGTGTATTTCAGGCTAAAGGAAGGGCTTATAAGCCAAGGCCCAGGGTTCAGGAGGCACCTTGGTCACAGTATGGGCCAAATGGTGACTAAGTGGCAAGAGGGCTGGGGTGTTGGGTCTCGTGGAGGCCTCAAGTGCTGGGCCACAAGGCTGTGGGGATGGAGGCCAGGACAGGTCCCTTACTCGTGTTTTAGCTCAGTCCCCCTGGCTCTGGTTGGGGAGTGGGCAAGCCGGAGGCGTGAGACCAGGTGAGAAGGGCCAGATGGGGCAGGAGGAGGTGGGTGAGGGTCAGGCAAGACACGAGGGATGTGAGGATACTTATTAGGGAAGGTGTAGTCCAAGTGTGGGAGGAGGGCCTTCCCAGCAGGCCCTCCCTGCCCCGCCTACTGGGGAGGAGCCCGTTGCTTTGAAGTGCCTCCGGAGGCCTGCCTGGGTGCAGAAGCTGACCTGGGGCAGCAGAGTGCTCATCACTGAGGCGGGCGTCCCACCAGATACGTGTTGCCCTAATCTTGGGGCCTGGGAGACCTGGCAGTGGGAACATCAGGGCAAAGTCAGGGACGTGCCTTGAGTAGGGCCTGGTCCTTCCACTTGCTCTCTGCTTTGAGCATGAAGAGCCCTGCAGGCCCCAGGTGCATGCCCTTGAGGGTCGAGGCACCAGGGGCTGCCCAGGGAGGGCTGGAAGGGGATAGCAAGTTGGACACATGAGGCTTGCGGCCTGAGGGGTGCTGCCTTCCCTCCCCAGGGAACACCAGCTGGCTGATGAGCCTGGAGAACCCACTCAGCCCCTTTTCCTCGGACATCAACAACATGCCACTGCAGGAGCTGTCCAATGCCCTAATGGCTGCCGAGCGCTTCAAGGAGCGTCGAGACACAGCCCTGTACAAGTCACTGTCGGTGCCAGCAGCCAGCTCAGCCAAGCCCCCCCCACCCCCACGTTCTAACACAGGTGGGCACTGGTTCACCTCCCACCTGGTGCACGCCATCTGATGGCGGTGTGGTACACCGCACTGTGGGGACGTGCCCGGGGTGGGGTCCCAGAATCTTTCTTGGTACTGCCAGCCTCGGGCAGTGCAAGGAGGCTGACTTGTGGGAGGATGCCTGTGCTCCCGACCCTGATGTTTAGGAGCAGGGTCTGCTCTAGCAGAAGCAGCTCTCTTCGGAGACTGGGAAGTGGCAGAGGGGCAGGCTTGATGTTCCCTTAGCTGGTCTCTCTCACAGGATGGATGTGGGCAGGACTCTGGGAAGCCTTTGCCCTGCACCCTCCTCGGGATGCCCAGAGCGTGGGGCTACAGGGGTGGCCTCATTTTTGCTGGGGCGTGGGTTTGGATGCACCAAGCATACTGCCTGAGTCTGCCTACAAGCCCTAATGTCCCTGCCTCGCCAGGCTAGGGCCGTCTTTCTAGGCCACCCTCTGGTCACAGCGTTTAGAGGCCGAGCTCTTCCTGAGGAGGAGGGATGCACTCCCCTCCCCAAAGTCCGCTCAGGCAGCTTGGAGAGCTGAGACCCCATGTGTGCCCTGCCCACCTGCCTCCCCGGATGCTGCTGGCCCTCCCCTCTCTCTCTCCAGGCTCCGGGTCTGTGCAGGACTAGTGGTGCCTGTCCTTTCTGCTCCACCTGTGTGTAGTCTCTCCTCTGCTGACTGGCCGCTCACGGCTTCCCTTGCAGTGGCCTCTTTCTCCTCCCTGTACCAGTCCAGTTGCCAAGGAAAGTTGCACAGGAGCATTTCCTGGGCAGGTATTCATGCATCTCCTTAGGAAAGCAGTGTTTGCCGCAGAGCCCCGCTCTGCCTCATAGGTGCTGTTTCCACTGTCCCTCATCTGCTCATCCCTCCATGATCCCGTCAGCCTCTCATCGCCCTCCGGGAGCAGGGCCCCGACTCGCATGAAGACATCTGTGCAGAATGTCTTTGCTTTGCTGGCAGGAACCCCTCTGCCTTATGCCTTTGTGGTTGATCTCTGTTCCTGGGCTGGACGGGCCCTCCCAGCCCTGGGGCTCAGCCAAGCCGACCTTGCCCTGGCCTCTGGTGGTCTGGTTAGTTTTGTGAACTCACAAATTGGGCCGTGTCTGCCTTTCATCATGGGCTGGCTGAGGGCCTGCAGACTGACCTTCGGTCTGTTGCCCCCAGGCCCTGGCAAGGGAAGGTTTGAGTAGTGCAGCACGCTGGCCCACCTGCGTCCCCACATGTGGGCAGGAGCCAGTTAGGAAAGGGCAGTGTGCAGATGGTCTCTGGCAGGCAGCTAACGGATAGCACATGTGCAGGGCTGTGTGCAGGTGGCCTCAGGCAGTGCTAACCCTCAGTGGCTTCATCTCACCCTGCCCCTGGCCCTGACACCGGCACAGGAAATGCTGCTTTGGGGCATCATGCCTTCCCTGAGCACACCTGGCTCCGGGTTTGGCTTGGACTTGGAAGGCAAGCCTGTGCTTCCCAGAACAAGCTCCCCAGTCTGTCCCCACCTGGGGACTTCTCCTGCATCAGTGTTTCCTCCAGTCCGGGCTGGAAGGAGCTCGGGCCTCTTTCCTAGCTCCTGGGGCTGATCCAGCCACTCCTCCTGAGCTGAGGCCTCATCTCAGGTGTTGCTCCTTCCTCTCGGGGTCCATCTGCCCCCACCTACCTGTCTTGCTGGAGGAGTGGAGGCAGCTTCTGGACACCAGGCCCAGTTGGTGGGGATTAGAGGAGCCAGATGACACCTTGTCCTGCCCCCAGGAGCCTGCGTTAGGAGTCACCCTGTGCCAGGGCTCACGCCCATGCCCCTCGGAATGCCTTCCTCCAGCTGGCTTGGGGGGTGGGGGTGGCTTAGAGCCACAGGCAAGGAAAGTCTTGGGTGAGTCTCTGCTGGGGGCAGCTGTGCCCTTTTGTGGAGGAAAGGCTGGTGCCTTTGAGGCCACCTGAGCTCCCTGGGCCAGACCAGCACCCAGCGCCCCTGTCTGTGTCCTCCCAGACTCTGCTGTGGTTCTGGAGGAGGGAAGTCCAAGTGAGGCTAATGTGCTGGTGGAACCCCCAGAGCTGGAGGACTTCGAGGCAACACTAGGCACAGACAGGCACTGTCGGCATGCTGAAGCATACAGCAGGGTGAGTATGGCGGGGCACCAGAGCCACTGGCCTGGTGGGCCCTGTGGCTTCCCTCCATCTGGGCCTTCAGGGCCAGGCTCGCTTTTAGACCTCAACCTGAGCCTAGTGTGAGAGGAGGGGTCAGACTGAGGTGGGGTCTGAAGTGGAAGGGTGGGGCGGAGGCAGGGGCGTGGTCAAGGCAAAGGGATAGAGTCTCAAGCAGATGCATGGTGGGAACCCTCCACTCCAGGCTTTGTGGCTCTGAACTTGGGTGAGTCTTTTACCCCCTCTTTCTCATGTCAAAAATGGCTGGCTGTTCTTCCCAGTCCCTTCTCTACTCAGTGAATTTCCCAGAGCTCCATCCAGCGGTAGCTTCTTCTCTGGTGGCATCGTTTGGTTTGTGGGACTCTTGGCTCTGCTCAGCATGGGGCACAGGGAGGTGCTGTCCTGGGGCGGGGGGGGGGGGGGG
>PVJD01001931.1:99119-163818 GCA_004026545.1 Mormoops blainvillei | reverse complement strand
AGCAAGTCCAGCTCCTCACCTGAACTGCAGACCCTGCAGGACATTCTCGGGGACCCTGGGGACAAGGCTGACGTTGGCCGGCTAAGCCCTGAGGCCAAGGCCCGGTCACAGTCAGGGATCCTAGATGGGGGAAGCGCTGCCTGGTCAGCCACAGGCGAAGCAAGCCAGGGCCCCACACACGCTGAGGGTCCCATGCCTTCCAGCTGTCCCCGCTCCCCCAGCGGCCTGCGGCCCCGAGGCTACACCATCTCTGACTCGGCCCCATCACGCAGGGGTAAGAGGGTGGAGAGGGACTCCTTCAAGAGCAGAGCTGGAGCCTCCAATGCTGACAAGGTGCCAGGCATCAACCCCAGGTGAGCCACACCCTCTGGGCTGGGGCACCTAGACATTTCCTGTGGGAAAGTGGCATCTAAGCAGCCCTGGGCAGAAAAGGCTGGGGTGCAGGTCTGCGCGTCCTCTGTCCTGGGGCTGGTTGGAGCCACAGGAGAAGGCATTCCTTCGGTAATGGGATGCAGGCCATGCTGCCTTCTGTGTGTGCTGTGACCACACCAGCCACGACCGCAGTCTGGGATCCACAGTGCTAAGCTCAGTCCTCATCATCTCTCCCTCTGCAGCTTTGTGTTCCTGCAGCTCTACCATTCGCCTTTCTTTGGTGATGAGTCCAACAAGCCAATCCTTTTGCCCAATGAGGTGGGCATGCCTGTTTTCCCCTTCAGGGGCCCCCTGGATCCCCTGTGCTCAGTGGGATGCACAGCTCTGGGCAGTGGTAGCAATAGCCCAGGCTTACAGTGGGCTGTAGCCTCAGTTCCCTTTGGCAGCCTGTGGTAATCTACCTGGGTGGGGGGAGTCCTCCCTTGGGCAGGCATCTGGCTGAGGCTGGCCAGGCAGGGCTGGTGGCAGGGGACAGCCACTGCCCCAGACTCAAACAAGGCTCTGTGGCTACAGTCCTTCGAGCGATCAGTGCAGCTCCTTGACCAGATCCCATCATATGACACGCACAAGATTGCCGTCCTGTACGTGGGAGAAGGCCAGGTGAGGCTTCTGGGATGGCAGGGGCTGCCTAAGCACCAGGGATGAGCTGGGCACCCTTCCTGCTGGGGGTGGGGATTGGGGCACGGGCCCTTGTCCTCGAGTTCAGTCCCAGCGTAAGCTGCTAGAGCATCAAGTGCTTTGTGCCAGGTACTATTCTGGTGCCAGGACACAGGAGTGAGAATGACAGGTCAGTGTGTGAGCACATGGTACGCCAGAGAGTGCTAAGGACCATGGAGGGGGAAGGTGGCACGTCCCAGGAGACTGCAGATGTGAGCAGGGTGCTGTTCACATCAGTAATCCAAGGGAAGTGACACTTCGCAGGGATATGTGGGAGAGAGCATGTGTGCAGGTGTGTGTGGGAACGTCCTGTGTAGGAACAGCCCATGCAAAGGCCCCGGAGAGGGGCACGCCTCGTGTAATCGAGGGCTGGCACCGAGTGGGCAGGAGGTGGGGTGGGGAAGTCATGGGAGGGGGCTGATCATTGACATCCTCACTGTATTTTTGTTTCCAGTGAGGAGGGAGGGCCTGGGATGGTTTTGGGCCAAGGGTTTGCCACAACTCAACCGAAGTCTCAAAAGCATCCTTCTGGCTGCTATGTGGAGAAATGGTGGAAGTGGGGTGGTGACAGTCCAAGTGAGAGAGGGACAGGTCTGAGGAGTATGTCAGTGGGGTGCTGGGGAATGCTAGGGTTCTGGGTATATTTTCAAGTTTGGCCAAATTTACTGGCAGATGAATTATGAGAGAAGGGGGAAGTCAAGGATGTCACCTGTGCAATCGCTGGAATGGTTACCTTGCACTGAGTCTGGGTTGATGACAGAAGTGGGGCTGTTTGCCAAACCACACCAGTTACCCCCACACCCCGGTCCCCAGTAGTAATAAGCCCTCGGGGCTCTTGGGACCTGTGCTCAGGGAGGGGCAGAGTATGATGGGGGTCTGCTTGGGAGAGGTGCGATCATGCTTTTCCTCTCTCCCTGCAGAGCAACAGTGAGCTCGCCATCCTGTCCAATGAGCATGGCTCCTACAGGTACACAGAGTTCCTGACGGGCCTGGGCAAGCTCATTGAGCTCAAAGACTGCCAGCCAGATAAGGTGTACCTGGGCGGCCTGGATGTGTGTGGCGAGGACGGCCAGTTCACCTACTGCTGGCATGATGACATCATGCAAGGTTCGAGCCTTCCCGGGGCATGGGTCCTGTCCAGCCCCATTCCTATTGGCCTGCCCTCAGGGGAGCAGTGGAGGTGTCCAAGGGCCCGAGGTCACCAACCTGAGCACTGAGGCAGCAATTGGGCTGGCACCTCCGCTTCCAGAAGCTCTGCTGTCAGGGAGAGGAGCCAAGTGCTGCTGGCCAGGCACCAGAGACATGGCTCCTACAGGTGCTCATAGCCTCTGCTCCTGGCGAGAGGCACAGAGGGCCTGCTGCCCCCGTGCCAGCACCCTGCCTGGGCTATGCCGGACCCACTCAGCCCAGCCCCATTCCACCACACAGCTGTCTTCCACATTGCCACCTTGATGCCCACCAAGGACATGGACAAGCACCGCTGTGACAAGAAGCGCCACCTGGGCAACGACTTTGTGTCCATCGTCTACAATGACTCTGGCGAGGACTTCAAGCTGGGTACCATCAAAGTGAGCGAGGTTGCCTTCGGGGCGGGCGGGCGGGCATGGATCTGGGCCCCTGGCCGTGCTGGCGGAAGGCCGCATCTCTCTGGGGAATTGTCCACTGGTGTGGTGCGTGGAGGCAGTGAGTGTGGTGATGAGCTGCCTTCGGGGCGGGCGGGCATGGATCTGGGCCCCTGGCCGTGCTGGCGGAAGGCCGCATCTCTCTGGGGAATTGTCCACTGGTGTGGTGCGTGGAGGCAGTGAGTGTGGTGATGAGCAGGAACACTGATCTGCTTTAGTGTCTCCCTCTACCAGTTGGGGTGGGTAGGTCCCCACCCTGAACCTGTGTCCTTCTCTGTAATGAGGATGACAGCCCTGTCACTTTCTTCATGGAGCCTGTGGCACTTGCTGCTGTGGTTCGGAGGAGTAACTGAATGTGCATATGTGCCTAGCAGAGTGCGTGGCATGTAGGAAGTGCTTAGTGTGCTCATGATGCTGTGAGGCCGTGAGTCCTTTCCCTTTGCTACCTCCTCATGTCATTGCAGAGCGGGGGGTGGGGCATGGAGATAGGTCCTGGTATTCGTGTCCGCCCCCTGCTCTTTTCTAGGCAAGGATGCTTGGGCTTGAGGTCCTGGCAACTTGTCACAGGGCAGGGATGTGGAAGACAGCTGCAGGGTCATGCAGGGTGGGGAGCCTAGTGTAACCCAAGCGTCTCAGGTGCTAGTCCTCAGAGGGGTTCAGATTTATTCTAAATGCAACTGGAAGCCTTGGAGGTTACTGAACACAACACACACACATACACACCCTGCCCCCCAGCCAAGGCTGCTGGGCAGAAAATCTGGTGGAGAGCAGGTGTGCCTCTAGGGAGGTCTGCTTTCTCCTTCGCTGCAAAGCTGGGAAACAGAGGAGGGGCCTGATGTGTGGGCGGTGAGGATGCTGCTTGAGGTGAGGCGCTCAGGTA
This sequence comes from Mormoops blainvillei, assembly GCA_004026545.1. Lineage (NCBI taxonomy): Eukaryota > Metazoa > Chordata > Mammalia > Chiroptera > Mormoopidae > Mormoops > Mormoops blainvillei. Next base: position 160,227 of record PVJD01001931.1, on the reverse strand, counting down.
TACTGTTGCTGGTGGGCGAACAGGGACTTGGACATGCAGGCTAGAAGGGCTCCTGGGACCTGTCAGCGTGTGGAGGGCATCTGAGCCAGGGTCTGGGAGTCTGCAGAGCTATACGTGCTTTCAGCTGACAATGAGGCCAGTGGCAGTTAGGTGGCAGCAAGTGCCTTAAGCAGTGTGTTGTGTGTAGGTTGGGGGAGTGCCTCTGTGACTGTCTTGACAGTGAACTTAACCTTGAACAAATTCATATGCTAGGACACAGGCGTAGAGAGGTTGGGCTTCAGAATGCAAAGCATTTGAGGGGAGATATGATGGCAGCCCCAGCCCCGAGGCTGGATAGGAGGAGGTGTGTAAAGGCAGTAATTAACACTCATGCTTGTGTCTAACACTGATGAGCCACTGTGTGAGGAAGTAACAAAAAGTGGCCTTTGGTGTTGGGGTAACCTTGCTTTTGTCTGGGCAGGGCCAGTTCAACTTTGTCCATGTGATTATCACCCCCCTGGATTATGAGTGCAACCTGGTGTCACTGCAGTGCAGGAAAGGTGAGGCCTGGGGCTTGTTGGGGAGGCCCTTGGGGTCCTGAGCCCCATGTGAGTGCAGTGTCTCCCCAGACATGGAGGGCCTCGTGGACACCAGCGTGGCCAAGATTGTGTCTGACCGCAACCTGCCCTTCGTGGCCCGCCAGATGGCCCTGCATGCAAATGTGAGCAGAGGTGGCATCCTGGGCAGGTGGGATGGGCCATAGGTGCCACCCATAGAGGGCTCACTGCTCTGTCCACCCCACCCCAGATGGCCTCACAGGTGCACCACAGCCGCTCCAACCCCACTGACATCTATCCCTCCAAGTGGATTGCCAGGCTCCGCCACATCAAGAGGCTCCGTCACCGGGTAGGAAGAATGGGCCGTGGGTACCTGGGTGCAGTGGGTCCCCCAGAGACAGTGCTGGCTGGCCAGAGTGGGTGCCAGCATCCACCTGGGAGTGAATATGTGCTGCCATTCTGGGCATGCGACCAAGGTCCCCTCTCCCTTCAGATCCGTGAGGAAGCCCACTACTCCAACCCCAGCCTGCCCCTGATGCAGATGCACCCTCCAGGCCACACCAAAGCCCCGGTGCAGGCCCCAGCTGAGCCTGTGCCCACCTATGAGACAGGCCAGCGGAAGCGCCTCATCTCCTCTGTGGATGACTTCACAGAGTTTGTGTGAAGTTACAACTCGGGCAGTACCTGGCCTTGTTGGAGCCAAGATGCTAAGGATGTGCCCAGGGTTCTTTACGGGTGCTGTCTGAGCAGCCACGCTGCTAGAGCTCACCTGCCGTGTACAAGGCACTGGGCGGTATTTATTTGTGCAAATGAATAAAGTGGTCATGAAGCTTAAGTCTGCTGCTGTGCCCACCGGCCCTCAATGCTCAGACACAGACACAGGTAGCAGTCAGCCAACTCGTTTATTTGGCTTTGTCTGGCGGGGGTAGGGGTAGGGTTAGGGGCAGGAACGAGGCTAAAGCTTCAGCCACGCCCACAGAAGCATTAAGGGGGGCCTATCAGGCTGTTAACCAGGCTTCACCCCTTCAGGAAAGCATCACATAAGTGTTCTCACATTCTTCTCCCCCAGCCCCAGGAGCCAGCCCCAGGGAGGGGTGTCCTTCCCCCCTAACCACCCTGGGGTCCTTTGCCACACACGAGACCTGTTCCTTACTCAGACCTGAACCCAGCAGGCCTGGGCCCTGCCTCTGGCTGCCAGGCCTTGGACAGGGCAGGAAAACAAGGCCACAGTGTAGACAAGAACTGCCTAGGGAGTAGTAGTACCCTCAAAGGAACGTCCTGTCCCAGTACCTGCCCAAGGCCAGACTCGGTCGGACCCAAGAAGTAGCTGTCACTTCCTTGGCCCTGGCCACATGGACAGGTGTCTAGGGAAGGAGGCCAGCTCTGTAGTCCCAGCTCCCCCCTCAAGGCAAACAGTGGGTACCAGGCCATTGCAGCCATCAGGCCCCTTGGCCCTAGTGAAAAACAGCAACGTACAAAAATATATACATTTTAACCCCATATAAATAACTGACAATAGACACACAGATGGCAGCTGGAAGTGAGTGCACTCAGCAGGGGACAGGAGAGGTAATAATTTAGGGGGGATAACAAGGGGTGTAGGTTCCCTCCCCGCAGCCTGGATCCTTAGCAAAGGGGAAATGTCTGCCCAGGAGGTGGGGCTGGGCACAGCCCGCTGTACCTGAGGACTCAGAAAATAAATTAGTGTCTCAGAGGCTGGGCACTCAGTCCAATACTGCTGTGTCCTCCCACAGGGAGCTGGGGAGGGGACCCTGGGTCCTGACTGGCCGCTCGGCCTCTTTAAAGTGCTGAAGCCCACAGAGAGATTCAGATAAGTGCTGCCAGCTCTCTGAGGGACTTGCATGCAGCTGTTCTGCCTGGCCCAAGACTTTGAGGGTGGCAGAAGTTAATACTGAGTGTTGTCTCTGGCCCCTTGGGCGAGAGTGTAGCCACAGACCCACCCCAGGGAAAGGACATGAGCTCTGGGCCCCTGGGGCTAAGTGCTGCTGGGGTGGACCTTGTTCTTGGCCCGTAGGGAAGCCCTGCTGGGGCCTGTAGCTAAGCCGATGCCTCGACTGGCCCGAGCAAGACGGCTTGGCAGGGCTGGCTGCAGGCCTGGGGAGGGGCCAGGGGAAGGCGAGGCCGGGGGCTGGCTGGTCCTGTGGCCTTGAAGGCTCTGCAGCCTTCGCTCCAACTGGTAGACATCCTCTGTGGCCTGGTTGAGTCGGTCAAACTGGGCAAGTAGGGCTTCAAACACAGCTTGGAGGCGGGAGGGCTCAGGTTCCCCCCGTGGCCCTGGCCTGCCCAGGCCCACACTCAGCCCGTCCAGCTGGCTAGAAGAGGTGGAGAGACGGGAGGCATCGGAGTCCCCGGTAGGTGGGGGCACATCAGGAGATGACTTGGAGCCCCTGGATGAGCGGGAGGGCAGTGGCTCCATCCCTTCAAAGCGGACTTTGTGGCGGAACTGGGGGCGGCACAGGGGCTTGGTCAGTCTGACTGCGCCCTGGGCTCACCTGGGCCCAGGGCACATCCCTCTCCCCCCCACTGGGCCGTACCCACCTCCTTGACCTTGCTGAAGCCCATCCAGAGGCGCAGTCTGCGCAGTAACAATTCTACCATCTCGTAGTCCTGTGGCTCCCAAGCTGGGCGGTAGAGCTCCCCACGCAGAGTATGGTACCGCCACCGGAGAAGGACTGCCCCCAGCCTCAGGGCACCCCATAGCCGCAGGGCCCAGAGCCCCGTGCACAGCAGGGGGGACAGGCGCCAGGACTCAGGGCAAAGGGCAGGCCAACCGGCCCTGGGGCACAGCACCAAGAGGGCCTGGGTGGCTCTCATAAGTGAGTCCACACAAGAGGATACCAGCTGAGAGAAAGGTAACATGAGTGAGGGGTGTGCCCTGGGCTAAGCCTCCCCCTAGAGCCCAACTGTCACCTACCAGAACAGCCAGCTGAGCATAGGCCACAGCGAGCGCCATCAGGCCTAAGGCTGCCCCCAGAAGCTCCGGCAGGGCCCGGCACAGCGTCTTGCCGAAAACCGACCACTGGCGCACGAAGCGCAGCTGCTGGGCGGCCTGTGGGCAAGGGGCATCAGCCAACAAGCCTGGGCCCAGCCCGCCCAGCCCGCCCCACCTCAGGCCTGCTGGCCCAGACCTCACCTTGACCAAGAGCAGGAAAAGCAGCGACGCGGCCAGGGCACGGGCCGCAGCGCTCAGCTGCGCCACCTGCTCGAAGCTGGTAAAGCGGCGCGGGCGTCGGCGCATGAAGCGCGTCCACTGGCGGTCGGCGGCGCCCAGCTGGGCCAGGCGCAGGAGCGCTGCAGCGGCAGTAAGCGCCACCAGCAGCCACCTAGCCCATGCCCCAGGCCGAGCTGTGCGCACACACCCCTCCCTGCGCCAGGCACGTGCCTCAGCCACTGAGAAATACAGTGCGAACAACAGCAGGCTCACCTGCGGGAGCAGGGCCGGAGCGGGGTCAGGACCGGAATGGACGAATCAGGATGCATTGGGGCGGGGCTTGGGAAACAGGGCATAAGGGTGTGGGCGGGGTTGGGACACATTGGAGGCGGGGCCTGGAAGGCAGGGCCTACCGTAGTGAGCAGCGGCATGGAGAGGCCGGTGCTCAGACGCTGCAGCGCGAAGGGGCGGACACTGAGGGTAGCCACTGCGTGTCCGGCAGAGAGGAACTCGAGGCGCAGTGTGACCGCAGCGTGCAGACCTACGGCTGGGCTGTAGCGTGTGAGCTCCACGAACACTGCCCGGCTCCTACAAAGAGGGAAGGGGTGAAGAATGGGATGCGGGATGGGTGAAAGGGTAGAAACCTCTGCCCCATGAGCCTGGAAGGCAGGACCTCTGGTGTTAGGGGTTGCGTGGACTGCGGAGCTCACTTGGAACTTCTGGGGCTGGTCTGAAGCGACAAAGCTGCGGGGTGGGAGTAAAGTGGGATCACTGATAATAGGGGGCCACTGTTGAGGCGGACCACCAAAGGTCCAGAGAACGGTGGCAGAGCGAGGCAGCCTGTCTCCTGAATGACTGCCTACCTGTTGTCAATCCAGTTGTGCAGCTGCAGGAAGCCCAGCTGCGCTCGGCTCTCCTCCAGGCTCAGCCCCAGTTCCTGCACGTAGCCCCCGCTGTCATACACAGCACAGTAGCCCCAGTACCAGACACTGCAAATGAGACGCAGTGTTAGCCACAGCCCAGCCCTGCAGCGACCGGGGAGCCACGCTGGCTGGGGCAGAGGGGATCCTTTGGAGAATGCCCCAGCCCCTCCTTCTGTGCTCACCCCAGCAGGTCTGGCGCAGAGTAGGCCCACATCTCAGAGCCATTTTGGGCAGCACTTCCCCAGCCAATGCCGTAATCGCTGGTGCTGAAGCCACCTGAAGCTGCTGAGCACGTGTGCACCCCTGAGCCAGGAGCGTCTAGGCAGAGTGCTGAAATCAGAGGGCTGGGGATTGAGCGTGACCCAACCAGAGGAGCTTACTGTTTACCAACCGTCTGGGCTGAGCTCCACATGATCTCCCCTGAAACCCTCCCAGCAATCCTGCGGGTAGAGGACCTGATCTCACTGACTCATAAGGAAAATGAGGGAGGGAGAGGGTAAAGGTCAGGCAGCTGGAGAGCTGAGCCAGAACCCAGCCAAAGGCTTCTCTTTGGAAAAGAGCAGGGACAAGTGCCAAAGTGGCCCCCAGCTTACCTTCCTTCAGCCGCACCTGCCGCAAGCGTGGGGGCCCCAGCTCTGGGCTGGACTGGTTCCCATGGACGTAGGGGAGCAGCACGTGGGACATCCATGGCCAGAACTCATCAGACCTGCTCGCACCAGACACAGTTATATGCTCCACCCCTCAGCTCCCCACACTGCCAGGGGTCAGAGGCCCAGGGAGCACAGCTACTGGAACCCCAGCCCAGGCCACAGGAGGCTGCCAGTGCTGCCGGAGGGGACAAGGCATGGCCCAGCTCCTCAACCTTGGCCAACTGCCGTTTAAGGACAGATAACTCTGTGATGGGCTGTCCTGGGTGCTGTAGGATATTTAGCAGTATCTCTGGTCTCTACCCATTGCCAGCAGCATCCTCTCCAGTGCTGATAACTAAAAATGTTACCGAGGCCCTTCCTATGTCCCCTGGGGGCTGAGCCGAATCAAGGGCAGGACCAAGATGCACCAGCTTGGCATCGCACCGCCCTGGCCCAACCGACAGGTGTGTACATGCATACAGGGTGTTCATACCGGGTGATAGCCAGGAAGGCCTGGCTATCTAGCTCCTGCCTGATGGCACTTTGCAGGCGGTAAGCATGGCTGTGGCATGAGGCATCCCCGTAGTTGGCCAGAAGTGTCACCAGCAGGAAAAGCATGTACACCAGGAGGCTCTAGGGGGCAGGGATGGCCCTGGTGTCAGCCAATCCTAGCCCAACCACCATAACAGGACAAGGCTTCTGGACAGCAAACTGCCCATGGCTAGGGTGCCTGGCACTGAAAAAGGGCAGCACAGATGCATTGCCAGCGCCCCGCCAGGGGGCAGACATGTGGTTCCCATGTGATTCAAGGCCAAGGAAGCCATACCTAGCGCCTTCCCAGATCAGAACTAGGCCCTAGAGCTGGGAAGAAGAAGAGAGAGAGCAAGGACTTGGGGCAGCAGGAGTCAGGGTGACAGGAGCAAGCCAGCCCAGGGCTACAGAGCCCTAGGGCCTCCTTTGGGGAGGATGGGGTACAAGCGAGGTTTTTGAGAAGGGAAGGATCTCTGAGAAGAGGCTGCACCGGCCAAGAGGTAGAGAGGGTGGGAGGCCCTGGCTGCGGCAGCCTGACTCACCCTGAGCATCCTATGCAACCTCTTGACTTTTCGGGCTTCCTCCTTTGCCAAAAAGAGGGCGAAGCCATGGGGGGGCCGCACACGGGGCACACGCTCATTCACAGGTGTCACAGCTGGGCTCTCCACCAGAGTGTCATCCTCATCAGGGTGCAGCCGTTTGGCCACCAGTGAAAAGTATAAGGCTTCCAGCAGGACCTAGGCAGGGGGTGGCATCAGAGGGGCTCACGCGTCCCAGAGGCTAGTGACCTGGTCCCCCCCCACATCCCACTCACCTTGAGAGGCTCCCAGCCAAGGAATGAGGCCAGGAAGCTGGAACTGCTTGAGAGGAGCCACATGACACTTACACCAGGGGGGAAGCTGGCACCAACCCACCCCGAGACCCCCACGGCCACAGCCACCAGTAGCAGACTGAGCCCGTGGGCCAGGGGCGCACACCAGGCCGGCAGCAGTCGCTTCCGCAGGCCCTCCACCAGCCCTGAGGAGACAGAGGCAGACAGGTGACTGGGGGGCCAGAAGGAGGGGCAGAGAGGGGCATCCTGGGGGACACATGAGCGCACCTGTCCTGGAGAGCTTTGCTGACTGGGGCCGCTCCCAGGTCAGGCCCGGGCTGGGAAGCCCTCTCTCCCCTAGCCTTTGCAGCATCAGCATCTCAGTCCTGTCCCCGGGAGCGCTGGACCTGAACCACGGGAAGAGGGGAGCAGCCGGCACTCACCTGTCAGCCCCACACACCGTCCACCGCATCTGTGGGGCAGTTCCTTGGGCCTCTCTGGATTTGCCCCTCACCACCACCCCTAGGCCAGGAAGTCGTGTCAGCCAGTCTCTCTCCCCCTCATTTCCTGCCTATTCCATCGACCTTGCCACCCTGTATCTCTCTGCAACTGGTTCCACCTTTCTCCTGTCCTGCCACTACTCCAGCAGCCATCGCCTTTATAGCATGACCATCCCACTACCTGCTCTTCACGCCAGCAAACTAGGACTAGCTTCCAGTGAGCACGCCCCATGCCTCGGGCTTTCCCCTCAGACTCCCCACTGCACACGGTACACAAAGGAGCCCTGTGCCGATGTACCTTTGTGACCTAAGACTAACTTTTGGACGAAGGCATGGGCGTATGTCTTTCAAATTCCAACAGTACATAGCACTCCACAGGACCCCGACATCACGTGTCTCTCACAGTACCACCTGCCCTTTCCAGCTCCAGGGCTGGCACCCTAGAGAGAGAGAGAGAGAGACAGAGAGAGAGAGAGAGGGAATGGGGAGATAAAAAGAAGGGCAGGGAAGAAAGCAAAGCAGGAGCTGGACGGGCACTTACTGAGAAGACACACTTCGGAGGTGGGAGATCATAGAAAGAAGGGCAATGAAAAACATGCTTTCCTTGAAATTGACTTTTCTGATTATAAAAGTCACATATTTATAGAAAGGAGGGTAGAAAGTATGGTAATAATAAACAGCAGAAAACACAAGGTAGGGCGACAGGAGTGCACATGCCCCACAAGCAATCAAGGACCAGGAGCCACAGCTGTTGGAGGAAGGCGAGGCACGGCAGCAGGCGAGGAGAGCCACAGAGAGGCAGCTGGTCGGAGGCCAGCTAGAAGTCAGGCTTCTAGCCCCTCTACTGCCCCCTCCAGTGCCAACTGCCAGCTGATGATGCTGGCAGGGAAGGCTGGACCCTACTTTTCCACTCTGGGCTCGAGCAGCAAGATCCTGAAGAAAAGCCCTGGCTGGTGTGGCTCAGTGGACGGTGTGGCTCAGTGGATTGAGCGCCAGCCTGCAAACCGAAAGGCCACCAGCTTGATTTCCAGGTTGCAGGCCAGGTCCCTAGTTGGGGACGTGCGAGAGGCAACTGATAGCTGTTTCCCACATCAATGTTTCTCTCCCTTTCTCCCTCCTTTCCCTTCTAAAAATAAAATCTTAGGAAAGAAATCCTAAAGAAGAGGGTCCGAAAGCTGATCAAAAACATTAACGGGAGCAGGCAGAAAGGCCATGCACTCATGACCCGTTTCAGAGGCGGCCTCAAGGTTAAGGTTTGGACTGACGGAGAGGCTAGAGGAGAGGCTGTATCAGCTCTAGAATCACAACAAGGTCGTCCGGGGAAAGCTCCAACAGTTCTCTCAGAAAATGGCAAAGATCAGCCGTTTGGAAAGAGCTCAAACGAGTGCGCCACACTGTGGAGACCATGGACAAAGATCTGTATGTCCAGGCCAAAGGCTATTCCTTTGGAAGAAGAACCAACCCATAAAGACGGTAAATGTTGACAGCTTCTAGGAGGTGCCACTTAGTGACAGACACCAAGAGAAGGCTCAGAGGCCACTATTCCAGCCACACTGAGAAGGTTGTTTTTCACAGTTCTGTAATGAATCTTGCCACCCCCCCCACCCCCCCAAAAAAGGCAATGAGTCCAGCCACCACCACGGGCCCAGCTTTGTTATCTCCAACACATGGCAAATTTACCCCAGCCCAGCCCTACACAGTTCATTAAATGTTTGAATTAAAATAAAAGAAAAAGAAGAAGATACTTAACACTGGCATTTCCATCAGGTAAGAACAGCTGTGTTAATAGTTATTTCTAGTCTCTTTCCTATATGTGCATATGGTTATATTTTATGTGGATATAAACATGTATCAGGTCATAGAGTGGCTACAGCACAGAATGTACATAGAATTTTACATCAGACTCTAAGCTACATGACAGCAAAGGCTCTGTTATTGGATGGCATTCGCTGATTCCTTCAGTCATTCAACAAGCACGTTGATCCCCTACTAAATGCCAGGCACTGTTCCAGGCACTGAGTAAAAAGAACAAAGTCCACACACTTATAATGTGCACATACTAGTGCAGGAAGCATATAATAAGCATAATAAGCATGCTTGTTATGAACATAGCTTCACGCGCAGGAAGCGGGAGGAGACGGAGGCCTATGCGGTGTGTGCGTGCACATACGCGTGCCTCACTATATCTGCGTACGGCGGGGAGGTTCTGATTAGGTGGCTCTGAGTGAAGACCTGAAGAAAGTAGACCAGGAGGCTCTTGTCTTGGGGAGGAGCAGCCCAGGCACTGGGAGCAGCAGATACAAAAGATGGAGGCAGAGAAGTGAGGGATGCTGTCGCTGAAGGGAAGTGGGTGACAGAGGGAAGGTGGCAGGAGAGGACTTGGGGAGGTGTGGGGCCAAACTGGGTACAGCTGGTGGGGCATGTAAGGAGTGTACCCGGTCCTGGTGGGTTGCCTCCAAGATGCCCCAATGATGCTTCCCTCCTGGCGTCACACCTCTGCGCAGTCTCCTCCCACAGAGAAACCGAGAGGGTATTGCGGAAGGAGAATGTGTAACTAACGGGGCCGGGCCATCAAGGAAACTGGCTCTGCCTTGCTCTCTTGGAAGGTCCACTCTGGGGACACTGGCTGCCACACTGCAAGGACACTTGAGCGGCTCAGTGGTGAGGTCCCGATGGGGAGAAGCGGAGGCTTTCCACCAAGAGCCCTCACCAAAATGCCTGCAATCTGACTTGTTTTAAGCCCTGAATTTGGTGGTAAGCCATGATACAGCCATCGCTAAGCAGCACCCCAGGGGGACCACGACAGGGCCTGCCTCGGGGAGCAGGGTCTCTGTTGCGGATGGAGGAGCAGGACTCCGCTGAGGCGGCCCTGGAATGGTGTGGTCAGAAGATGACGCTTGGATGGAACGTGCAAGGGCAGAGGAAGAGGAGGCTTGTGTGAGGAAAGATGCAGAAAGGGGCAAAGAATGAACGCCGGATTCTCGGCTGGGGGGTGGCAATGCCTCGGTGGGGAAAATGAGTGCTCTGTGTGGGTGTGGCGTCCGCACTGCGCACTGAACATCCATGAGGAGGGCAGAAGCTGTTAGACAGACAGTCAATGTCTGAACCAGGGTCAGGAAGGGTGGGGGCTGGAGATACTGGGGATGGTCAGCTTATAACTACTACCCCGGCATCTCACTATGTTATAGTTTTTAATCAATTGGCAATTTCTTCATAAAAATGCCATCATGTCGGGGTTAGCTGTCTTCTTCATAAAATTACTGGAGAAACTTTCCCTTTTTCTCTGTGTTCTGGGACACTTGGTGCATCTCAGTAATTTTTGGTTGCTTGAAAATTAGAAGAGTTAAAAGTAATGGAAATGTGGATATTAAAATAAATATACACTGAGTTAAATAAATTCAATACACCAGGAATTAAATAAATATACACTGAATTAAAATAAATATACACTGAAGGGAAGTGGGTGACCAGGAAAGAAGGTAACTCTTAATGAATCTTGCTACTAATGAGAAATTGTAAAAAACATAAACTAAAAATAGTCTCAAAAGAAAAAAAATGGGATATTTAAAACCTGCCAACGATTCTTCATCGTGGCCACTCTTTCTGTTCCTCAAATGTCCTTCACTCAGGGAACATTCGCTGGGCCATGGCCGACCCCGTGAAGTCCCTTCAATAGGTGAGGGGCTCAGAGGACAAACAACATCACTCCAGCTCCACAGTGGGGAGACGGGTCTGGACAACATGAGGCCAGTCCCATGCAGGCAGCAGGGCTTCTTGGCCGGGGTCCCCCCAGATAGGCCTCCCCCCGCCGCCCCGTGAGCTGGGCACTCACAGGCCAGTGGGCAGGTCTGTTTCTACGTGGGTGTCCTGAGTGGGAGCCAGGCTGCTGACCCCTTCGGCCAGGATCTGCCGGATCAGGTCTTCGTCTAGAGAGAGCAGTATTTGTCAGTGCGGGTGGGGGTTCCTCCCACCCTGAGCCTTAGAACCCTCCTGGGGAGAACTCATGGGTACCTCCCCACCCGCCCCTGCTCACCTGAAGCTGAAAAGTATTTGGCAGGCGAGGAGGGGCCGACCACGGAGAGACCGTCCTCCTCCAGGCCCAGAATGTGGTCCATCCGACCCTGTGCCAGCTGCTGCAGGGTGCTGCCCATGATGGATGGGTCGGTTAGCAAGTCTGGCCAACTGAGTGTGCCTTCGCTGGATGGCCAGCACACCAGGCTATAAATAACACAGGTCAGCAAGGTGGGCCCAAGGGAACACACCTGCACATCCAGTCACACACGGATACGTGGGACTTCTGAGCAAACACCCCCCCAGGACAGCGTGTGACTCAATACACAGGGCTAACAAACACTGGACGAGGGCACGTGACACGGCACATGTGGCCCAGACACCCATAACATGGCACGCATGCAGCTGACCTACACCAAGGTTCACGTTTTCTCTAGGGAAACCCACCTTTTGGAATCATCCAGAAACAAGTCACTTTTCATTTGTCCAGTAAAGGCCTGCTGAGAAGTACAGAGAGCGCCTCAGACTCTGGGCTGCCCAGAGGCAGTGGGACCCAACCAACCCCGGTGCGGCCCCTCCGGAGTCCTCACCTCAGCCCGGAGGCCAGGCAAGGTGAGGAAGGAGCTGTCCAGCACAGAAGAGTCCAGGTAGCTCTCCATGTCCAAGACCTGCTGCCCTGTGGGGGTGGGCTTTGGGGGCCCAGCCACCTGCAGGGAGAGGCAGGTGGTCAGCAGGAGGCAGTTCTGGCCCATTCCACAGAGGCATACAACCTTCTGAGCAGGCAGGATCTAGGCCAGTGTTTTCCTAAAGAATGTTCTGGAATGATGTACGCACTCTATATCTGCACTGTCTGTCACAGTAGACACTAGCCACATGCTGCAATGGAGCACATCTAGTGTGGCTGGTGCGAGCGAGAAACTGATGTATTGATTTTATGTAATTTTAATTAATTTAAATATAAATATAAACAGCTGCATATGGCTGATATCACTGTACTGGATTCCTGAGGGACATCCCTCTGGGTCACATGTATAGTACTGTCTTTTGAGTTGCTAGATTTGATCTGCTATTTTGTCGAAGATTTTTGCCCACAGATTCCTAAGGGAGAGTGGTCCTATGGTTCCCTCCTCTCGTGACGTCCTTGTCTAGCTGTGGCGTCAGGGCCGTGCTGGCCTGGCAGGGTGAGTTAAGAAGTGCTTCCTCCTCCTGCACGTTTTTTCAGTCTAGGAAGGATTGTTGATTCTTCTGTAACTGTTTGGTATAATCACCAGTGAGGCCATCTGGGCTTTTGTTCACGGAGGGGAGGGGGTTTAAATTACTAATTCAACCTCCTTACTTGCTACAGGTCTGCTCGGACTGTCTATTTCTCCTTGAGTCAGTTTTGGTAGTTTGTCTTTCTAGGAACTTGTTCCTTTCTTCTAAGTTATCCAATGAGCTGGCCTACCGTAGTTCATGGAACTCCCCGATCAGTCCTGTGAACTTCTGTGCTGTTGGTAGTGACAGCCCCTCATCCATTCGTGATTTCAACAATCTGTGTTTCTTTTTTCTCTAGCTAAAGGCCTTACTGATTTCCCCTCTTTAGCTACCACATTGGACAAACTGGACAACACAACCCTTCGCAGAGCCAATGAGGCTCTACCATCCTGAGTGCCGAGGTCCCCAGCTCACCTTGCTCCGGGACATCCGGAAGAGGAACAGGATAACCAGGTAGATGGGGTAGACAACCACACTGGACACCAGGCCAACAGCAATTGTGTCAACACTCAGTGGGATCAGACTGGACACAGGCCCCGAGCTATATACCGGAGAGGAGAGACCTAACTGGGTCAGGCTGGGAGGGGGAACAAGGGGGATTGGGCATAGGGAGTACATCCAAACCCTGACAGGCACCCACCTATAGGCAGTGTCTCCCACGACCCCATACCACACGGCATTGGCACCAAGGAAGAGACAGATGAGGAGAACACAGCAGGTGGCCCGCTGGACTCGAGTGAAGCGGCTTCGAGGTGGCCGGTCCCATATGGAGAGCCAGATGTGCTTGTCAAAAAAGCCACGCTGGAGCTCGGCCACCAGGAGGCGCTGGAACTGCTGAAGGGCCGCATCACCTACAGAAAGGGCACAGGAGGGGCTTCAGGAGGCCAGAGGCGCTGGCACCTCCTCCATCCTCTGGGGGCGAAAGGGGGCGGGGCCTTACTTGCTGCCAGCACCTCCTTCTCCACCAGTCCCCCATTAGCCTCAGTCTCCACGGACAGCCAGTCATTGACCAAGAAGAAAGTGCTGCGGGCCGTCTGCAGGTCCCTGACGATGATGTGCTGCAGGAACCAGGCGGGGCTGAGCCCTGCAGAGCAGACAGGAGCTGAGTCAGGGCTGCAGGGCTCCGGGTGGGCAGGACAGAGAGGTAGCAGCAGGTGCCCACCCAGACCTTTGTTGTCATGCCACACTCGAATCTTCCACACACTGCCCAGGCTGTGAGGGGTGGCGATCTGGAAGATGTCCAGACTGTTGCGGTGGAAGACTCTGTCCCCATCCAGGTGCCGGTGGCCACTCCGGCTGTCCGCCCCATACAGCATGATGCCCACGTGTGCTGTGGTACCTAGAGGATGAAAGGGAGGAAACAGGGCTCTGGGTTTGCTGCCCACCAGACATGTGACCCCAGTAATTTTTCTCCTCTGTCTTCCTTCGTTCACGTACAGGCAATCCTCAGCTCTTATAAACACAAATCTCAGCTACCTAAATTTGTTAAATAAACACAGCCCCCAACGATCTGATTCATATGTCGGTTATGATGGTATGTTAACAGTAACTGTGTAAAATATAAACTTGGCTGCTAGCTCTTCAGTCCACTGTGTAAATAGGGATGCGCAGCCTCGTCAGTGACCAACCACATCGCTTCTTCCAAAGCCTGCTGATGACAGGTCGCGGGGCATCTTTCGGTTCCCACAGACCTCCAAGTGTGTAATGGTGCTGCCTTGTCTTCTGAAGATAAACCCACATGGTGTTTTACAAGGATGGGTCCTCAAAAGAGGGTACTGGCTAGTAGAGGTGAAAGCACAGCAAAGAAATGAGAAATGGGAATGCTGGACATGAAATCTGAATCGAAGGTACACAAGCTACAGCCCTGGCTGGTGTGGTTCAGTGGACTGAGTGTTGGCCTGTGGACTGAAAGGTCATTAGTTCGACTCCCGGTTGGGGCACATGCCTGGGTTACAGACCAAGACCCTGGTTGGGGGCATGTGAGAGGCAACCACACAGTGATGTTTCTCTCCTTCTCTCTCCGTTCCCCTCACTCTAAAAATAAATAAAATCTTTGAAAAAAATAATATAAAAAATTTTTAAAAAGGTAAACAAACTACTGAAGCAGCTAAAGAGACTCTCGAAAGGTCATTAGTGACAAACTTAACAGCATAAATAAGGACAGTGGTTGTGACAAAATGGATAAAGATGTCACAGAGCAACTGATGCCAGGAAAAACTTCACATTAAAAGAACTCTCCAAGGTATTTGACAATATGGAGAGTACAAAAAAGAAGTGTTGGAATATGGCAGTTTGCCAAGGCACAGAAAAGATACTTGCTCCGTATCAAGAGTTAGTCGAGAGAATGTTATTCAAGCTATTCTTGTAAGGTTTTTCACAAAGAAATAAAATACTTCAATCCCCAGCGTGTTTAACGTTTTAAGTATGCTGTACTAACTATATGGTCCAAGTTACACTCTACTAACTCTATGTTTATAACCAAAGGTTTTTGATGTCTTACAAATAATCTTTGTTTTCACAATGACTTATTATCATTTAATAATCATTCCCCCATTAATCATTAAGCTCGCCCTCACACAGCCTGCCTACGCTAGTAGGTCCTGCATGACTGTGCAAAGTGAGATCATCCGGGTTGACAGCACCTGCTTCATGCAGGAAATGTTCTCATTCTCAGGAATGACGACAACCTGTCTACAGGTCACTGCAAGGATTAATCAGCTACCATTTCACACAGCATTTGGTAAAGTGAGTCCTTGTTTTATGTCATCTGTTATGATGATCACTGTTAGGGAAGGTGGCCCGACAGACCAAAGGAGAGCGGCCTGGGAGCCTGGCAAAGGGGAGCCCTCCCCTCACCTGAACCTCGGCCCCAGCCAGTCTTGACCAGGATCTCGTACTTGAAGCGGCCCCCCTTCCCGCAGAAAGGGATGACACGGACCCGGTTAACGTCCAGCTGGTCCAGCTTACGCAGGATCACAGCCATTACCACATAAGTCACCAGGCACATGGCACACGTCAGCAGGACGATGTAGTTCATGTCCAAGGCCGGCTCCTGGGGAGACAGACCCATCAGGCCCAGGAAGCATGGCCCTTGCCTCACTGTCTCGGGATGGAGCTGGGGCCTCCACACTGCTCAGGAACATGGTGCCACTCACAGGGAAGATGAAGTGGACGTGGCTTGGGGGCACAAAGAGGCTGGCTCCAAAGGCAGTAAGGTGGCGGGTGAGGCAGACAGCCTGGCTGGGCGAGGTCTCCTCCAGGGGCACAAGCCCCTCCGTCCGCCACATCATCTCCTTCTCACTGAAGTACTGGCACAGGGACGTGTACAGGCCCACAGACACTTCCAAAGCAGACCAGTGGAAGTGGCTGGTCAGGTTCAGGTAGTAACTTCCGCCTAGGTCTCGGGTCCTAGGAGAAGCAGGGGATAGTGTCAGAGCCACACCCTGCCCAGCCCCTGGTCCCGAGTCAGAGCAGTATCCTCAGCTACAGCCACGCTCACCATGCGCAGCCAAGGCTGGCCACCCCGCCCCCAAATCAGTCTGCTGCACACCCGCTCCCACAGGGAGCCCACGTAACCTTGGCACATACAGACGTGATCACGTCCACCTCGCCCTCAGAGACCAGCCCCACCCATGCCAAGGAGTCCTGGCCTGGTGGGTCAGACCCAGCAACCCAGCACACAGGCCACTCCCAGCTCCTCACCCAGGGGCGATGAAAAAGGTGTAGGGCTTGTGGTCCTCGCCTGCCAGTGCCTCCAGGCTGATCTTCCTGCTGGCCGAGCAGTTGTGCTCATTGGGCCAGGGTGCCGAGTGCAGGTAGACAGCCAGATAGGGCTCAGGCTCCTCAGACAGGTAGTGCTCTAGGGGCAGCATGTGCAGGGTCAGAGGACTGCCCACCTGGGGGCACCCGAGAACCCTCAAACCCTCCGTGCTACAGGCTGCCAGAGGAACCTCCGTGCTGGAAAACGGCACCGGCTCCTCCCTGGTTCACCCTCAGCACAGTGCCCAGCCCCAGGCACCCACCGTTTAGCACCGTGTAGATGAGCTGCAGGTGCAGCCCGGCCTCAGGTTTGCTGTGGTCGGGGGTAACCACGGTGCTGACTGAGGCCCTGGGCGGGATGACGGCGGAAGCAGCAGGGATGCGGTGGCCCCAGTCAGCCTGGTCGGAGCTGTTAGGCACCTTCACGGTGATGGCGCGCTCCGAGGCCAGCCGCCCAATGGGGATCTGGGCACCTGCCTGCGTCTGGAAGGCCATGGATGCCACCTTGGTAGAAACAGTGTAGTTGCTTATGTAGCCAAAGGGAAAGGGGTTGGAGTCAACAAGAAAGATAAGCTGCACTACGTCGCTGAGGTTAGACAGGGCCCCGCTGAAGGCGGCAGGGATGGAGAAGTGGCACCCAGGGCCCGAGGCATCGCCCTGGCACAGCAGGCTCAGTGGGTCTGAGCGCTTGCCCTGCGCCACAATCTCCTCGCCCGCCAAGGTCAGGGGCTCTTCATTGAGCACACGGGAGCGCATGAGGATGCACATGAGGGCTGACGACAGGTGATAGGCCCTGGATGCCACCGCCAGCGAAAGAGGCTCAGCCCCCAGCTCCGAGGACTGCAGGTCCTGCACGTCTGAGCTGGCCAGGTGGATGAGGTCACCTGCGGGTGTGGGGAGACATGAGAGGTGGAGGAGATTGGGAGAGAGGTTGGTAGGGAAGAAAAGAGAGAGGGGGTTGGGGGAAAGAATTGGGGAAGGGACGGGGGTGCAAAGAGATGGCAGGTGGGAGAAGCACCATGTGCCCCCAGGGCTCGGCCCACACCTGTAATGTTGAGGATGCTGTCGGCAATGGCGGTGGGTGTCCCAGTGCCTGCGGTGGTCTCAGCCTGCAGGACGCGCATCATGGCCTCCAGCTTGTGCAGTGTCTTCTTCAGGCACGAGCGGCACACAGGCTCCCTGCTGGACACCTGCAGGGGGAATCCAGGTACTGTATCCAGCCTCCCTCCAGCCTGGTAGCTCCTCCTTCTGCCCCTTGGCCCAGTTCAGCCCCATTAAATCACTGTGATTCTGGGGCGGCCTCCCTGCCCCCATTTTGTCCCCCTAAACCACCCCAAACATAGCTGCCCCCATGTGCCTCCCTGCTGGAACCCTTCTGGGGCGCCTCTCAACCTACAAGGAAAGTCCAAGGTAACACGGACCTACTGCCGACCCCAGCCACACACATAGCCACAGATGCTGCATCGCAGACAAGGCAACCCCCGCCCAGAACGCTCGTTGCTTCTTTCTCTTCTGCTGAGGCTCCCGTAGCAACACTGTGCCGCTCTAGACACAGTGCACCCAACCTCATCAATACTGTGCCCAGCATTTCCCAGCTCCTGGCTGAAGTGGTGGGCAGCCTCTCAGGGCTGGAGAGGCAGGTCGGGTGTGACCACAGGCTAGACGTAAAGGGCACGGGATGGTCTCTTCATGTCACCCCTTTCTATACCTGGGTTACTCCTTATACCCTGGGCCACCCTGCAGGGCTGTCTTTGGGGCACCTGTGGCTCATGCTGGGCTGCCCCAG
This sequence comes from Mormoops blainvillei, assembly GCA_004026545.1. Lineage (NCBI taxonomy): Eukaryota > Metazoa > Chordata > Mammalia > Chiroptera > Mormoopidae > Mormoops > Mormoops blainvillei. The sequence continues at coordinate 142,315 of PVJD01001931.1, read as the reverse complement.
GAGGGGTGCATAGCCAGCCAGACTCTCAGGGTAGGGAGGCCCAGGGCTGCCCAAGAGCCTGGGTCCCATCCTACCATGCACTGGGCCAGCACTGCCGTGATCTGTTGGATGTCGTCCACGGTGTTGACCCTCAGGGAAACCAGGGTCTCTGTGATGTTCTTGCGTATCTGGGCTTGCAGCTGCCACCTGGAGTCCAGCTCTGTTGCCATGGCCACGCCCTGCTCATACTGTGGGTGGTGGGCACAAGGTAGCCATCAGTGGGCAACAGGCAGCCCCACCAGCAATGCAGGTGGGTGCAGCGCAGACTATCTCAGGCCCTGCGTAATGTGGGCAGTGGCTCGAACCCTGTTTCTTCAAGGGCAAAAGGGGGCTTTCCCAGACCCTGATGAAAGTCTGGGGCATAGGGAGAGGCAAGGCCGGGAAAGTCTGATACTGGGGAGGGACCATGGAAGGGTCTTCTGAGAGCAGAAGTCATTTCTTTATTTCTTTTTTAACCCTCACCTGAGGACAGTTTATTGGTTTGAGAGAGAGAAACATCATTGACAGAGAGAAACATCCATCGGTTGCCTCCCATGTGCACCCTGACCAGGCACTGAACATGCAATCCAGATACGTGCCCTGACAGGGATCAAACCCACAACCATTTTGGTGTACGGGATGACACTCCAAGCAACTGAGTCACCCCGCCAGGGCTATTTATTTATCTACTTATTTATTTTTATTTGTCAATTTGAGGGAGAGAGGAAGGGAGAGAAAGACATCAATTTGTTGCGCCACTTATTTATGCATTCAATGGTTGTTTCTTCTATGTGCCCTAAGCGGAGAATCAAACCTGCAACTTTGGTGTACTGGAACGATGCTCTAACCAACTGAGCGACCCGGCTGGGAACAAGAGCAGATTTTTGTCTGTCCGAAGCTAGGGGACAAGCCCTTTGCAAGAATTCGAGGATCCAGTAAAAGTACTGCCTTGGGTCAGCGCCCACCCACTGAGGGCAGATTCCCCCAGGAGCTGACCTCGTTGAGCACCGTGATGAGGGCCAGTGAGTATTCGATGACGTGCTGTGGGTCAGCCTGTTTCAGCAGCCTGGGCAGCATACTCTCCGTGAGGCTGTGCAGCCACAGGGTAAGGTCTGGGGGGCCACTCAGGGAATCACCTGGGGGCTCTGGCAGGGTGATGGCTAGAGACCTACGCAGAGAGGCCACGGGTAAACAGGCAGCAGCCCCACTCCCGCCCTCCAGGCCCCGTTACCAGGGGCCCTGCTCACCTGTTGAGGGCAACCACAGCAGCGCCCAACTGGTCCTGCACCACCACGGCCAGGCCCACCTCAAAGTGGGGTGCAAAGCCTGGTGGTAGCACAGCCCCATAGGTGGAGAGGCTGCCCTTGTAGACACAGAACTCCTCACAGTGGCCCTGGCGACAGCGCTGCAGCAACAGGGCGTACACCAGCGGGGCGCCTGCATCCTCCGCGTCCTGCCAGCCTGCGGGCCACAACAGAGTCGCCTCAGCCCCTCCACGAGCATCACCGTGGCCTCCTGCCTCCCCCGCCTGGCCACACTCACCTGTGCACTCGAAGTGTACCTTGGTGGTGAGGGCGTGCACGGCGTCCAGCGGGAAGAGGCGGCAGGAACCCCCCAGCGGAGGGCGGTTAGGGGAGAGGTGGATGGAGGCACAGCCCTCCTCCTCACCAGAACGGCCCAGCACTGTGAGCGTGAACGTGTAGCCCTCACCATCCCGCAACACACCGCGCCGTACCACCAGCTGCATGCCAGTGCTGCCTGTGGACGTGGTTGTCTCATCCAGCACCAGTGTCTTGTTGCTGAAGGTGCGAGCAGCCCAGAGCTGTGGGGCACAGATGGGCACGCAGGGGCAGGATTGGTGCGGCTGTCACCTCCAGGGCTCAGACAAGTCCCATCCACCCAAGCCCTGCCCCTACACCCAGCCCTGCCCCCACCCCAGGCCCACCCAGCTCACCCCTCGCTTGGAGCCCCCACTGCAGTTGTCACAGCGGCCCTCCAAGTACACATAGGAGCTGCGGCTCACTGCATACACCCCCTGTGCCTTGCAGGACACGCACTCCAAGGACACTATGGGCACCTGGCCGCTCCGGATCAGCACCTGGGGACGGGGTGGGATTATAGGGAGGCCATTGCCTGAGACAGGCTCTCTGCTTCTGAGGCTGACCCCAAATCTGCCTGGGGTGGTGGGGCATTTAGGCCCAGGAGGAGGGTCTCTCCCTCTCCATATGTTTTTGCCCCAGATGAGAAAGCTCCCCTCTAAGCCCTGCCAACTACACAGCCCAAAGTCAAAGTTCCCAAGAGTCAGTGAGCTTGGCCCTCACCCAGTGCATTCATCTGGTTTTGTGTCTCCCAATCTGGGGGCAGGGATCATCTGAGGAGAGGAGACCACGGTGGGCTTATTTTTCTGAAGTGCCTAGTGCGTAGCTTGGGTCTGGTCCACAGGAGGAACTTGACATATGCTCATTAACCAGTACACGTAGAGGACAGCTGTGTTCTTTCTACACAGCCCCTTCTGAGGTTCCTGCTACCCTAGGCTGGAGGGGGATCTGCCTCAGACAGTCCAGTCAGGATGGACCCTGCTCCAAGCTCCTGCCTCCCCGAGCACTCCCTCTGGGCTGGCCACCCCCACTCCCCAGGCAGGCCATCCAGGAGAGGTCTGGCACTAGGGACACACACCCTATTCCAGGCACCAGCAAAGCTTGGAACTGTTCCCAGAAGCAGGCCCCACCCAGCGGCAGCTGGAGTAGCTGACATGGGGTCAACACAGCAGTCCTGACCGACCTGGCTGGTCCAGGGAAGGGGAGCTGAGACTATGCCCATAGAAAGGGAAGAACAGGCCCTTCCTTTTAGGTAACTAGGACCGCCGCTCTCAGGGAGAGCTGTTTCCTCGCTGTGTGCCTTTGCCCTGTGGGGGCAGTTTATTTCTCACAAATCACAAGAGCTGAACTGCTTCTCTAGGATTTAGAGCGCAGTGTGCCCTGTTTGGAAGGAAGTAATGCTAAAACACAGTGTCTTGTTAAATGGAATTTGTATCCAAAGTAGTAACTTAGAGGAGAACCAATGGCCTCCAGAAGTACTAAATCATAGAAAACCTTAGAAAAGGGTGTTTGGTTATTTGTAGGAGACAGCCTGTGCATTCAGCCCTTCCCGGCAGCACCCCACCCACTGCAGGCCTATGGATCCACTTTCCGGGGCTGACGCCAAGGGCACGCAGCACCCACCGTCTGGTTGGTGGCTTCCTCCTTCCGGCCAGCCTTCCACACGGTCAGGTTGAAGGTGTACTCCACACCGGCTTGCAGGCGCTCCCGAGGGATGGTGACTATGCTGTTTCCGCGGGGTCCGAAGTTCAGCAAACAGCCGCCAGTCTCACTCTGTGGCACACGAGAGGGGCAGTGAGACCCCAGACCCACCTCAAAGCAGAGCCTGGCCCAGCGACAGCTGGGGACACCCCTCCCTCTGTTGGGGTCAAGTCCACCAGGACTCTGCCAGTAGATGGACACCCTACCCTTGCTGGACTCATTAGTACAAACAATCTGAGGGGGGCTGAAAGGACACCCCATTCTTCTGTCTCCTTCATGCAACTGACCTGTGTTGAGGCCACACAGGCCCAGTGGAAGCTGAGCGGTGTCTGGTTGCCATCCTCCAGGTTGGGGTCGTAGGACTTGCTCCCATCCAGCACTAGGTCCTGCATGTCTGACCACACGCGGTACGAGCCACCCTTGACGATGGGTACTAGGCGCTCAGGGGCCACTGTCACGTTGGCCTGGATGCTCTGCGACAGGGGTGTGTCCCCAAACGACACCACAAACACAAAGCAGTAGTGGCCCACAGGTAGCACCAGGCGAGGTACCACCAGCTGAGGCCGGCTCATGTCCACGCCAGGCAGGGCCACACGGGTTGAGCGCCCAGGCCGCTGGCAGCTGGTGGCACGGTACACCTCCCAGCGGTACTCAGTCTGGTAGGTGACACAATCTCGTAGATCGACATGGGCCTCCAGGTAGTTGCGCTGGGAACGCCGCATCAGTACCTGCGGGGGCAGGGCCACATCCACCTTGGGCTCCCTGCATGCCAGCACATGGACAGTGACTGCGGCCTGTGCCACGAAGAAGCTCACCAGGTTGGAGGCATTCACCTCCACATGGAAGTCCCCAGGCTGCAGGTAGGAGTGGTTGGCCCAGGGATCCTCCGTGACCTCTGCTGGGGACCCGTCCCCAAAGTCCCAGTGGTAGACCACACGCCTGGGGCTGGGGCTTGTGGCAGCCTCAAACCGGGCTGAGCGGTTGGTGAAGCAGCGACCACTGCGCAGTACCACGTGCTGGATGACATCCTGGACCTCAATCACAAAAGAGTGGTTCACAGTACCCAGTTCATTGAAGGCACTCAGATGGACGTTCAGTAGTCCCGCAGCCACGGGGGTGTAGGTGACATCGCGGCCTGACAGGATGACCAGCGAGTCCCCCTGAACCTTCTGTAAGGTGAAGTACCACGCATAGGAGACATGAGACCCCCGCTGTACTCGGGCTGTGAAGTTCCTCTCAGTGCCAGTAGCGATGCCAGCTTCGCAACAGTTGGGCACCTGAAGCCCACCCACAGCCTCCAGTACCAGGATGCGTGCCTGCGACTGTGCCCGGCTCACGTGGTTCTCAGCCTGGATGCTCACTATATAATCCCCAACCCTGGGGAAGCTGCGGGAAAAGTGAGGTCCCGGGAGTAACTCAAGGCCAGTCCCACCGGCTTGCAAGTAGAAGCTGACGGCTGAACCAGCTGTTAGCAAGATCTGAAAGTGAACCAGCTGCCCAGGCTCCACCACCTTGCTGCTGGCCCACAGTGCCAGGCCCACAATAGGCTCCTCCACCGTGAGGTTGTATGTGGCTATGACCCAGCTGACTGCGTTGGAGGCATTGAGTTGAAGAGAGAAGGTGCCAGCATCAGGGAAGACCACAGCGACATGCTGGCCATGCCTGCTACCACCTGGAACAGCCCAGCACCAGCTGACGCTGGTGCCCGAGGTCAGCTGCCCCCAGAGGGGCACAGTTGATCCGGTCACCACAAAACTGCCATCCACCTCGACAGCCCTGATGCTGAGGCCACTCACAGGCACTTGCACAGCCAGCTCGATGGTAGCGTTAGTCAGGCCCAGCTGGTTCTTGGCTGTAACCGCGACTAGGTATAGGCCAGGGGTGGGAAAGGTATGCCTCACGGACGGCTCTGGGGTCTCCCAGCTCAACCCTTCCCCCAGGGACCAGGTGTAAATAACACTGCTGCCACCAGATAGCTCAGCGCAGAGGGTGACACTCACGTTGACGGGGGCTGGGTTTGGGGAGGCGGCCAAGGCCAGCCACCCTACCGGCTCCACGAAGTCCACAGTGCGGTTGGCCGAGGCACTGCCCAGCATGTTTGTGGCCCGCAGCTGGACATGGTAGGTGCCAGCCTCGAGCACAGTGAGTGAGAAGGTTTTGCCGTTGCCAACCAGGGCCACACCACTGTCCCCCTGGGCAGTCCAGCCATAGGAGATGTTGGTACCATCCCTTACCACAGCCTGCAGCTGAAGTGTGCTGTTGGTGGGGAAGCAGCAGCCACCTCCACCACCAGCCACCTGCAGCCCCTCAATGCGCTGCAGGACGTAAATGAAGATGCTGTCCTGGGCGGCGCCCACCTCGTTCTCGGCCGTGACGATGATGTTGAAGGTGCCCACAGAGCGGAAGGTGTAGGAGATGGTGGGGCCTCCGGGAATGGGTGTGCAGCGGTCGCAGAGCACCCAGGAGTAGTGTACGTCACTGCCTGCCTCCAACGAGGTGCTGAAGCTCACGCTGCCATTCAGGGGCACCACCGTGCGGGTGGCATTCACACTGAGCCCCTGCACGGGCCGCTGCACTGAGACATTCAGGTAGGCCACACCGCGGCTCACCTCATTCCAGCCAGTCACCCTGACAGTGAAGTGGCCTGTGCTGGTGTAGATGTGGGTGACTGCAGGGCCCTCGAGCTGCCCGCCGTCCCCCAGCTCCCACAGGTAGGTGGCAGGGCGCCCACGGCCCACAGTGGAGAACAGGTAGGGCCGCTGCAGCTCCAACGCACGGGACCCATTGACCCTGATGCCTGCGAGCTCCACAGGCTCCTGCACCTCCACAAGTGCGGAGTCATTGGCGGCCGAGATGTTGTTGGACACAGTGACCGTCACCAGGTAGGAGCCTGTGTCCCAATAGGTGAATGTAGCCTCAGAGGTCCCCGTGCTGGGCACAGTTTCAGTGCCAAAGTCCCAGGTGTAGTGGTAGGGAAACGGGGGCCAGGTGTGGGCCACCAGCCGGGCCTCATCTCCAAGCCGCACGAACTGCCTCTCGGGTAGCAGGGTGACGTTGCCCACCTCGGGCTCCACGCACACACTGGTAAAGTAATGTGCCTTGTTAATGCGGCTTGACAGGATAAGTGCCAGGGGAAACGTGCCACTCTGTGTGAAGTTGTGCAACACAGTTGGGTCTCCCCAGACAGTCGTGTTGGATGAGCCGTCCCCAAATGTCCAGTCGAAGGAATAGTGGGCAGGGTCTCCAGTGACATAGGCCATAAGCCGGGCCTGGGGTTGCACAGGTATGCAGGCGGCAGGCTCAATCCGCAACACCTCCAGGACAAAAACCTGCACGGGCAGGCTCTGGGCTAGGTGGCCGGCGGGGCTAGACACACCCACAGTCACTGTGTAGTTCTGAGCTCGCAAGTACACATGCTCTACTGTGGCCTCAGGGCCCGTGAGCACTGTGCCATCCCCCATGTCAAAAGTCCATGTGACATTGTCGCCTGACTCCAGGGTGGCACTGACCACCACAGGCGCACCCTGCTCCACGGCTGGGCTCAAGCTCACATTCAGGCCACGGAGCTCCTCAAAGACGTGGACATCAGTGCACGCCACAGTGCTGCTCACCGTGTTGTTGACCTCCAGGCAGATGTGGTATGTGCCCCTCGAGCTGTATGTGTGGTTGACCATTGGCTGGTGACATGTCATGGTTGGGGAGCCATCCCCAAAGTCCCACGTATAAAGGATGCCCCTAGTCAAGGGCAGTGGGTGTGGGAAGAAGGTCACAGGCCAACCAGCCACCAGGACAGAGCTGTCCACAGCCACAGCCACAGCCGGTAGAGTGGCACGAACACTGACAGGCACCAGCTGCGTCAAGTTCTCGAAGGCGTTGGACACAAGCAGGGTCAAGTTGTACTCGCCTGGGGGACAGGCCCGAAGTGGGAATGGCACCATGGCCACTATGCCGCCTGCTCAGCACAATCCCTCCCTAACTCCGCGAGGGCTGCGTAACGCAGGAGCCTCTCTGGAGGGCAGAGCCATCAAAACGGAAAGAATGCCTTTGGGTCCCACTCCAGGGATCCTCACAGCCAAGGTGTATGTGTAGTGCATCAGCACAGGGCAAAACACAGGGCTACAGCAGAAGCAGGACGAGGAGCAAACTCTCTAAGCACGACCTCCCCCGCGTTAGCGAGGGCCAGTGCAGGGCAAGAATTGTGGGGCCCTGCTCTTTGCTCTCTGTGCGTGAGGTTTCTGGGGTTTTAAAAGTAACTAAACAATAACGCCCCTTCTCTCCAAAAAAGGCTCAGAAGGAGACGGGAGGGTCCAGTTTCTGATCAGCAGTTTCAAATCACAGGGTTCAGTGACCTGGTCCACCCCTCATCCTTAGCCACGCCCTCCGCCCTAGGAAGGCCAGAGCCATCAACCCAAGCTGGCTCGAGGGGAGCTGCCCTCAGGGCAGGGGGCTTGACCAGTGGGGGGCAGCAGGGTACCAGGCCCATCCTTACCTGGGATGGTGTAGGTGTGCGTGGTGTTGTGCTCCACTAGCACCTGGGCCACCATGGGGTCTGGAACCTGGAAGGACTCGTTGTATGGAGGCTTAAACTGGCCAATCACCTGTTCCCCATCCCCAAAGGTCCACCTGTCAGGGCGGCAGGCAGGCAGTGAGTAGCTGGGGGGATGGCTGAGAGGGGCTGGCCACTCCCACAGGAGGGGGGTGCCCGCTGGCCTGGCTATAATCACTCTTTTCTTGTCCCTTTGTTCAGGGTACCACCCAGCCCTGCTGCGGCTCCCAGCCCCCTCCCACATCCACATCCTGTGTACCCAGTACCTCCTGACAGGTGAGGTGGGAACTGGGGAAGGGGTGCTGGGGAAGGACCTGGGGCCCCTGCTCTGTGCTGGGCCCAGGGCACTCACAGAAAGGCCACCTCCACGGCCGAATCCACCAGTACATCAGCTGCTAACACCAGTGTGGCATTAGGGGACAGCACGGGTGGCACTGCAGACACCCGCAGGCCCTGCATCCTATGCATCCGCTCCACAGTGACATTGTAGTTCACAGTTACGTTGCTCACGTGGTTGGTGGCTGTCAGCTGTGGAGACAGTTAGTAGTGATCAAGCCACCAACAGATCTCAAGGCAGAGTGGGCAGAGCCCCATCCTGCACTCACCCCTGGCTATAGGGTCATAGGGAGCAAAGCAGAATTGAAACAGAAGGCAAGAGCACACACTGGACATCCACCCATCCCCTGCCCCTGCCTGCAACCTTTTCTTTGCCCACCGAGAGCTTGAAGATGGCAGCACTCTGGTAGATGACGTTAAAGACAACATTGTGGAAAGTCAATGACTGCTTGTCATCAATGGTCCAGCGGAAGACCACATCTGAGCCGGCCTCCACCATGGGGCTGTACCTCTGAGGGAAGGACACAGCGTTGGTCAACAGTGACCCTGCCCCAGCATGGAGTCTTTACAGGACCAACTGTGCCCTTAGCCCATGTTTACTGGCCTGGACACACCTCCCTGTGGGGCTTCACACTGTGGGAAGAGGGATGGTGGGGAGATGGGCCCTAGGGTTCACCCTTGACTAGGGAGCCACATGGTATGGGGCTGAGCTTGGGCTCAGTCACACCCTGACCTCTCTGTACCTCAGTTTTCACATCTGTCATCTCTCAGTCTGCACACCCCTTCTGGGGCTCCTTCTCAAGCCTCTTAGTTGGACAGCACAATACCATCTGGGAAGGCATGTGCATCTCAACAGGCCTCGTGGCTGGATATTGACCTGCACCACCTGAGAGAACAGGTGTGACTGGGTAAGCTGGGGACCACAACTATACAGCGGCAGGGCTGTCAGACACAGCCCTTCCAAAGGCCCCTGTGTAAAGATGCAGAGCCGGTGGCTGCCTTGGTCAGGATGCGTGGGCCAGGGCAAGGACGGCCTCTTCCCAGAGAGGCACTGTGTGGCCAGGTGGCATCGGGACCACCTCTGAAAGACCTGGGGGCCTTGTAAACACACCCAGGCTTGATGAGGTCAAAGGTGGGCAGAGGTCCATAATTTGTTTCTTGAAACGTGAGAGAAGAAACAAATATTTTCAGAGCCACTGTTCTAGTGATAAGTTTTTAGTAATTTAGGAATGAATGACCACCTAACAGGACCTGCCCATTAACCAATCAAGCTCTTTCCTCAGTGGGGAGGAGTCACTCTAAGCATGGGCACCTGGTCTCAAGAGAGGTTAGGCAGACCTGCTGTCCACACTCACCATCAGGACGCCCTGTAGCACTCGTGCCTCGGGGCTGGGCGTGGCTCGAAGGCCGCAGATGGGCTCCTCCGCCTTCACCCATAGGCTGAGGTTGGCCCGGCTGGCGCTGTTCTCCACCACCACCTCCACTGCATGCTCGCCCTCACTGAGCCTGGGCAGTGCCAACACTGAGAACAAGGTGGTGTTGGCCTCACGGGCACAGCCGGGCACCAGGGCAGCCACTGAATCAGGGCAGTAAGCCTCGAAAGGCGCACTCATGTTGCCCCCGGGCCAGTGCACCGTGGCTGTGGCATTGTCACCGGAATCCACCTGGAGCACCAAGGCTGAGCCATTGGTGGATATGTACAGGAGACCATCGTGGGGGATTGGGTGGATAACCCGCAGCCCGGCCACCGGGGAGAGCACATCGAAGCTGCATGACAGGTTTTGCCTAGACACGCTGTTGCCCACCGAGGCCCGGACCTCATAGCGTCCTGGCTGCCCCAGCCCCGGGTTGGGCCTCAGGCCCAGTAGCGGGGTGACCCGCTCTGTGGCAGTGAGCAGTCGCAGGGCGCAGGCCTGGCCAGCCTGGCTGGCCTCCAGCTGGGCGGGCAAGCAGGTCAGCCAGGCTGAGGCAGTCGTAGAGAGGTATGGGGCCTCGGCAGCAGGGGCGCCGAGTGCCGGGGTGCAGCGCAGGAGGGCACCTGGGCCGGCATCATGCTGTAAGCCTATGAGGTCACCAGGGAGCAGGGGGCCATCCTGGCCATGGAAGGCGACCTACAGGAAAGGGAGGTGGGGTTGTGTCAGGTCCTCACAGTGGGTCAACACTGGCCTGGGGCCTGCAGCGGGGCACTGGGCCAGGGGCTCCAATAGGCAGGCAAGATCCTCCCAGGGTTAACTCAGAGTCTCCCCTCCACAAAGGTCTCAACATTCGTCACTCACTCACACTCTTAACGGGCTTCACAGGGGCCCCCAGGCACTCCTGGTGGGGACAGATGGGACAGCCTCAGACAAACAGAACATGCACAGGGCAGACAGAGAATCGGGCTGGGATGGGGCTTCCCCAGAGAGGGCAGGGGCCTTTGAGGGACACTGCAGCCAAGACTTGTGACAGGAAGGAGCCAGTTAAGCCTTAGAGACATTTAGAGAGTCGTCCTTAGAAAGCACAGAAAGTGTACAGGTTCTGGGCAGGAGCTTCTCATGATGGGAAATGAGTAAGGGCTCTGACAAGGCCAGGGGTGGGCAGGGCCTAGGCAGGGGGACCCAGTGGGTTATGCAAAAAAGGATGCATTTTCTGTGTTTAATGGGGAGACCCAGACCTTGGATGGCTGAGGGGGAGGCAGAAGGCACACAGGCCAGTGACACACACCGAGTACTGAGCAGGGGGACCCGCAGGCACAGAGAAGAGGAACTCCCTCCACAGGGTGTAGGAGGCCCCTGGGAGCCCCGGTCCTGACGCGGACCCATTCGCACAGGCCCGAGGGTCGCAGGGGCTGTCCAGTGGCAGACAGATGTTAGATCTGGGGCACCAGAGACCCTCTGGCATGCACTCTGGAGCCAGCTCAGTCCCGTTCTCCGGGGACCTACTCTCAGGTTTGCTGCTGTTTTCTGGGGCCCCTGAAAGGAGATGAAAGGTTCAATTTGTTAACAGGCCATAGTCAGGGACGCCCACCACTGTATGAGGTCCTGACAGAAAGTGCCCCTGGCCTCCACGTCACTCCCCTACCCCTCCCAGGCAAGCCCTGTCTGATCTGTCCTAGGGATCTGGAGCATGAGTCGGTGTCTCTGTGGACCCCACGCTGTCCATCTTGAGGCTGGAGACCATTCTAGTGGCCAAGGGACAAGCAGACATGACAGCACAGAGAGGCTACCCAAGCCCCCCAACTCCCATCATCAGGACAGGCTCCCACCTGCTCCCTCTATGGGCCGGTACACCTGTAGCCTCATCTGGGCAGGCTGTCCGAGTTCCTGGGTTCCAAACTCTGCAGCGGTGAGGAAGGCTTCACGGCTCAGGCCCAGGCCAGGGAACGCCATCACCTGGTAAAGTGGTAAAGTGGGAAGGGGGATGAGGACAGGGTTGGGGGTCTGGGGTTGGTACGCACAGCTCCACAGATCCTGGACCTCCGCCCCCACTGGCCAGGAGTGGGAGGAGCCACCGGATGGGGCTTTATCAGGCCCTCCACAAATGTTTCACTAGGGAGGAAAAGTCAGGTCAAAACCATCTGTGAGCAGTAGGATCTTTTTTTTTTTTTTTTTTTTTTAAATCCACACAGAAAAGGCTCAGGAGCTCAGAGCATTCCTAGATACCAGGACAGAGGCTTCTCCTCCCTGAACAACAGCAGGTTTTCTAAAACATCTTTACTTGGCATGTAGGACATTAAAAAGGCCCGGGGGCAGGGGGGAGGCAGCTTGTTTTTCAAAGAGACACGCGGCAGCCAGAGTAAGGGTGATCTCCAGACTGTCAGGGAGCAGAATCTTGGCTGGCCTACCTCGACGGGCTTCCAGGGGGCAGAGAGGGTATCCTGCTGTGCCAGGGGACTCAGGGGTCCCTGCAGGTCTCCGCTGGATGCCCCCACGAGGAAGTTCTCCGCATCCCGCACAGGGCCTGGGGTGGCAAATGTATAATGAGGTGCTGGTCCCAAGCCAAAGAGGAGAGTGTCAGGGGTCAGGGCAGGACTGAGCCACCTGGTGGAAGTCCCCAGCTTCCTCTATCTTTGTCTATTTCCTTCGGTGCAGGCCCAGCCCAGGATGACAGTAGGTACTCAGCAAACACCTAAACACTGACCAGCTAAGAAAGGAGCCGCGGGGAGGAGGAGGGGACACCGTCCTGGCCAAGGGCAGGAGGAGCTCTGGGGTGGCCAGGAGATTGTGTGTGTTTCTTTTGGGTGGGGTAGCTGTCCTGGTTCAGGTCAGAAGGCACTCCCCAGCCCCCAAGCTGCCCCAGCACACCTCCAGGACGCAGCTCACAGACGTAGCTGTGCGGTGTCGAGCACAGATCCGTGTTGCACTGCCCAGCAGGCCCAAGCCGCACACAGCGCTCTGCCGTGGCGGGATGTGGCTCCCCGGGTAGCCAGTTCTGGCAGCTCTCCAGGCTGAAGGCCTCGCCCCGAGGCAATGGGCCTGCCTCAGTGCTCTCCACGGCCGAGAAGCCGATCCATACGTCCAGGCTCCTGCAGATGGGGAGAGTGAGGACCAGGGGGCTCCCCCAAGACAGATGCCTCTCCACTCATCCCCTCCCTAGGGGCGGGCTTCTCACAGCAGCCCCTCAGGTGGACCCTGCTCCTGCTTTCCAGATGAGAAAACTGAGGCCCAGAGACATGACCTGGGGAGCAAGGCCTGCAGCAGTGCGCACCCAGCCGCCCATGCCATGGGGCCAGGAGGCCAGCCAAGGGAGCTCCACTTCAATCAGACCTGCACTGTCTCCTGCAGGCAGGCCCGGGATATGGCATTTGGGGGCCAAGACACCCACAGGTCAGTCCCCAAAGAGCTATTTCCCACAGCTCTGCCAAGGCAGGAAGACCCTCTTAGGGGAAGGGATCAGGGAGAGATAGACAGAGGGACAGGGACAGGGACAGACAGAGAGAGGGAAATGAGGTGCTGTAGCCAGAGCCAGGCACTGGGGTCAAGCATGTTAACCGGGTAACTGTGGGCAAGGGCTTTGACCACTCCAGGCCTCAATTCCCCTTCTGCACACTGAGGATGTCCAGGGAGTGACTTCACAGCCCAGTTGGGCACGTCCCATACAGGGAACCCAGGAGGTAAGGATCTGGCCTCCGCCGCCGCCCCCATCGCCAGCCAAGGCAGGTACTAGGGCCTCACCAGTCACTCCCACCTCTCCTCCCCACTTCCTCAGGATCTACCCACACCCACAGGGTTCTGCCCCCCTCCCCCCAACCTCTCAGCCTCTCAGGGGTAGGGGCAGGCACCTGGTGACCTGGGAAACCAGGAAGTGCTGGACCGCGGGACTGTCCACCATGGCCAGGGCGGCCCCAGCCCAGGCCCGGCACTGCTCCTGTGCCTGCAGCCAGGCTGCCTTCTCCGCCACCAGGCGGTAGCAGTGCCCATTACCAGGGAAGATCTCAGTGTCGGAGGGGCATAGCGGATGCACCACTGCGGGCCGGCGGAGAGAGAGATGGGCCATTAATGTGTGCCCACCTGGGACTCTGCCCCACCTGCCCCTGACCCTGGGGTGAGGACCAGGAGTAGTGACCTGGGCTGAGAGAAGCACCCACCTTGGGCCGGCTCCTCGCCCAGGGCCACAATGCTATAGGTGGCCTCAAGGCCTGAGCCACCAAGATTTCGGATGCCAAGCTCGAGGGTCTCATCACTGTGCACTGAGACTGGACACACAAGCTCCAGGGCAGCAGGAGCCGCCTCCACCCGCACCTCGGTTTCCAGCAGGACCGAGCCAGCCCCCAGAGAGGGCACGGCTGTCACGTGATAGCTCCCAGGCAGCACATAGTAGTGCGTGCCGGCAGAACCAGCGATGTCCACCTCAGGGGAGCTGTCGCCGAAGTCCCAGTGTGTGGAGCTGATGGGCAGCAAGGCAGTGGCATGGAAGACTGCTGGCTGGCCAGGGGCCAGGGGTCCCGGGGGCCCCACCAGGGAAGCCCCTGGGGAGGCAGGGAAAGTATTCTGGAGGAGGGTAGGGCCCCCACAGACAGGGGCAGGGGACAGTGGGGGGCTGGAACAGAATGGAAGGCAGGCGGAGGAGACGTTGGGGGGCTGGGCAGCCCCGCACAGGCAGTGGCCCTGCTCTGAGAGGGCTGCCAGGCCCTGGCCGGTAGAGAAGCAGAAGGCGCTGCAGGCCTCGGGCACCGGCGGGCCTTCACGGGCCGCCGAGAAGGCCACCAGCACCACAGCACCTGAGCTGTTGTCAGGGAGGCAGGCGATGTACTTCTCACCTGGAAAGGGCAGATGGGCTGCCTCTCAGCCCTCGTTCCAGACCCCAGACTGCCCCGCCCGGACCCACAGCTGGTCTTCCCCTATCCCGCCCACACTGACTCCCTGGTCCAAAGGGCTTTCCTGACCCAGTCTGTCTGTCTCAGCCCTGTTCTCCAGGTCTCCCACCTATTGCCCCCCACCTGGCTAACGACCCTTGAGCACCTGTGGGGTCCCTGCTTGGCAGGGCTGCCCCACAGGGAAGGACCAAGCTGGCCCTGCCCCACCCACACTCACCACAGCCGCTGTCAGACATAGGGACTCGGAGGAGGGGTAGGCCAGCCAGGGGGGCAGGCCCCGCACAAGTGGCTGCTTCTGGCTGTACTACACGAACCTGCTGCTCCTCTGCCCAGCGTGGCAGCCAAGCTAGACCACAGTCACACTCCAATGGGTTCCCACTCAGGTTTCTGTGGGAGAGGCAGGGCCAAGTGCTCAGCGTGCAGTGGGGCAGGTGTGGGCAACCAGGCCTGGCCTTGAGGAAGGGGCTGGGCCCGCCTTTCCCCAGAGGGGTCAGGGCCCCCTGACAAGTACAGCCTCCCACTACCCCTGGGACAGACTTCAGGGTCTGGTCTCAAACTAGGAAGCAGGTAAAAGGCTGGATCAGAAGGGCGGGGTATTGTGGGGGGGACCATGGGCCCAGCCAATGAAACCCGTCAAAAACAATGCAACTTACATTTCACTTAAGTTAAATAAATTAGCAAATGTTCCTTCTTCTAATGTAGAAATCTTGTTGTTGCTTATGTCCCTGAAAGAAAGAGGGGGAATTCAGCAGGGTTTGAGGGATAACCCCATAACCACAACGGTAACAAGCTGCTGCCACCTGCCCGCCCTGTGCAATCCCACAGCCAGGACAAAGGGGACACTCACAGCTTTGTCAGTGCTGAGAGATTTGCCAGGAGCCTGACGTCCAGCACCCGGAGCAGGTTGTGTGAGATGTCTCTGGGGAAAAAAGAGGCCACGAGTCAACACTGGATTCCTAGGTAGAGCGCAAAGCCAACCACAAGCCTGTCCCTGGAAGCTCCCTAGTACCCCCAAGCTGTGGCCCCCCACCCTCCGAGCTCCCGATTCCAGGGCCAGCATGGAGAATTGGAATGAACTCTCATGCGGAAAAACCAAGGCAGGAAAGGGCTGGGGCCCCTCAACACTCCATCCACGCCCTGCCCCATTCCCCTCCCTGCAGATCCAAGGCACTGCCCAGTCCGCTGCCCCCAGCCAGCAAGGCCACCCCACACCACACCACAGAGGGCAGACTTCATTCCCTTCCACACAGGGTTTGGAACACCAGGACAGCCCAGGGTTCTCCAGGGCCAGGGGACCAGCTGCTGCCAGCTGGAGAGGCCTCTGAATGTCCCTGAGATACAGTGGGACACAAAGACCAGATGAACAGGGAGGGGGCCCTAGTGGATGGCACAGTGCCATAGCGATGGTGACAGCTCATATTTAATCTCAAGGTTAACACGACCTCAATAAAAACCCCTCGCGGTCAACAAGATAACACGCAGGCTCAGAGAGAAGCATAGCTGGGTAAGAATCATCACGAAAAGTTGTAACATGGATTGACACTATGTTAAACTGTGCTACATGTGTAGGAGTGGACAAATAGACAGATGAAAGCAAGGGAAGTTCCTGAAACAGATTGTGACACCACAAGAGTCTGTGCAAAGAAAGTTGGGACTGACACAACAAGGACACGCTCTTTAGCCAATAATCCCACTTTCCCTCCCAGCCCACGGGTAGAAGACACAGTCGTCCCTGCCTGTCCACCTCCTGAGTTGGGGACCCATGGACCACCCACACTCAGAGGATACCTCCGGCCACAGGCTCCAAATCCATGCGGCCTAGGCCCCCCACCCCTAAGCTTCTGCCCTCTGATGTCTCAAAATGCCTCTCACCAGCCCTGTCTTTCTACCAATGACAGACCACCCAGTCATGCAGAGACAGGGGTGTCCATTGATGCCACCTCCAGGCCTGCCAACCCAGTTCCTAAAACACTCAGCCTCCCCTGCCCCACCCCAGCTATAGCCTGGTCCAAACTCCCATCCCTGGCACCTGCCCTGCCTCTGTGGCCCCTCCTGTCCAAGTTTCCATGGCAGCCCGGGGTGGCGGATGTTCTGAAACTCAGCCTCCATCAGTCAGCCCCCTGGAATGGGCCCTGCTTTCTCCAGTCTGCTCCGCACACAGCAGGAGCTTAGTAAGCACAGCTGACATGGAACAAGGTCCTCCTGGGAGCCGAGGCACTGAGTGCCAGTCCAGGCTCCAAAGACACAGAGATGAGGGGGAGAAAGGGTCCCAGGGCCTGGCAGGCTGGGAGGCATGGCACAGTCCCTCTGCCCGGCTCACAAAAACAAGGACCACCTCTGGAACCAGGCTCAGGGAATGCCCCCCACCCCAGCCACTGACCACTGCTCCTCCCTGAAGACCAGCTGGTCACATGGGGCCTCCTGGCAACCAATTCTTGAATACTGGCTACTTACCAAGGATAGGGGTGGGGGCTGGGTCTTAACTAGGCTGCTCCTACTATCCTGGCTCCCAACATAGCCAGAGGGCCACCTTAGGAGCTTCTGGAGGGGCACCACTGGCCTTTGAGTGGCCGGTGCAGGGAGCCAGGTCCAGAGGGGCTCCTGTCCCCGCTAAGGGAGCGTGGGGAGGTGGGCTGTGGATGCAATCAGCTAACCCTGGAAAACTGGTCTCTCTCACTCTCTGCAAAGTGCAGTAGCCATCAAGGGACTCCATGAGAAGAGAGCACCTGGACATGAAGAGCTCAACTGATGCTGGCCTCCGCCTGCCTGGGGAGGGTGGCAGGCCGTGGGCAGCCTCAGCAGGAGGGTACAGGCGGCAGGTAAGCGAGACCACGGTCTCCAGTGAATCAGAGGCTCCACAGGAAAAGCTGTGAGAGAAACCTCCAACATGGCCGGATGGGCCAGGCCGGCAGAAGGGAAGCAGGTCCTGGTGGCAGTGGAGCCTCTGCAAGCCTGGACTGGGGTCCTGTAGGGCAGGGGAGGCGCTGGTGGGTCAGAGTTCCTGCTGGGACCAGACAGGGGCGGGGCTTCAGCCCGAGGACCCACAGCAGCTCCACCACTGCTCTGGCCAAGTGGCCCAACCAGGCAGGATGCCAGGACACCTAAATTTGGCAAGGCTCTCCTCCCAGCAAGAAGGTCAAACAGCAGCACAGGTACCAGCGCATACAGTCATGCCACCACCACCCCGAGAGCCTGGCTACTTTGGGAACCAGTGCAGCCACACACATTGAGGGGCTCAGATGTTCTTTCCCCCTCACCTGTGACGTGAGACATGACTTACAGTTTGAGAGCCCTAAGCCCATCAGCAGGTGTGATGTGGCACCCCTCTCGGCACACAGTGGCAGGAGAAACACAGGTGCGAGATGCAGCCCCCTCTCCCTGCAACTGTTCAAACTGAGAACTAAAGAATGCGCTGGTGGAAAAAAACCATACAACGAAGACTGAATTTTCAAAAATAAAAAGAAAGTGCTGGAAGTGGGTGCAGAGTAACAAACCCATTCTCAAGAGCAGGCAGGAACCCTACATTTTCCACACTCTCATTCTGCTCTTGGAGACGGAGAAATGGGGTGTGGAGGCTTCAGTGCAGAGCCAGACAGGCTGGCTGCCCAGGGGGGCCTGCAGCAGGGGCTGAGGCAGGACAGAGGGCCAGGGGAGATGGGGCTTCAGTGGGGAGCAGATGGCCAAGGGGTGGGCAAGTGCGGTCAGGAGCCACTCCAGCCAAGGAGTTCAGGGCAGCGAGGCCCCCTCCACTCCAAGAACTGGCACTGGGGGCTCAGGGTCAGATCCCTGCCCCGGCTCATCTGAGCTAGTGCCACACCACTCTCTCTGGGACTTGAGGTTTCCCATCTGGAAAGGAGGGGTGTGTGCTTGCACTCGCCAGTCTGCTTCCCCCAAGGGCTGCAGGACAGGAGTCTATGCCCAGAGTATGGGTTCCAAGAACTCCAGGAGCAGAGGCCTCAGGGCCGGGAGACAGGATCACCTCTGCTCTCCCCAACTGAGCCTAGTTTCCCCATCCCCTCCCACATGGGTCTGGCAGCCGCCATCGGGTAAGCCCAGATACTGGTTTAGCAGCAGATCCGGGCCCTGGCTGGGTAGCTCAGTTAGTTAGAGTGTCACCCTGATACACCAAGTTTACGGGTTTGATCTCCGGTCAGGACCCATACGAGAAGCAACCAATGAATGCATAAATAATAGAAACAAAAAACAGATGTTTCTCTCTTTCTCAAATCAATAAATTAAAAATAAAAAGTCAGTCTGGGAGCCATAGAGGGGCACATGCGTTCTTCTAGGGGGCACAGTGGGCAGCACTGCCCATCTCTGCACTCAGTGCACCCTGAGGCCCTGAACAGCCACTTTCCACATCTCCATCTGTTTTTGCCATCGCTGTTCTGGGAGAACACCAAGGCCACGGGCCAGCCCCATCCCCCTCCAGCCCCTAGGCTTCCTCTGCGCTCCCAGGTAATGTCATTGAAGTCTGACTCCCTGCCCCTACACGGGTCCCCCCACCCACCCAGTCCTGTAAAAGTCGGGGGAGAATGACATGGGAGTGGGGGAACTGACAGGGCACTGCAGGCCCAAGGAGCCACCTGTGGGAACCCACGCAGTGGGCAGAAGCAGCAGAGGCTGGCCAAGCAGGGCAGTGGCCAGCCCTACAGGAGGAGAGCCAGCAGCCTGGCTGGACAGCACCCTGACAGGTCCTAGGCCAAGCAGTGCCCACCCTCTGAGCCAGCTGGACCCTCCCAGATCCCTGCAAACCCCAAGCCAGCAACCTCCAGGGATGCCAAGGCTGGAGAGATCAGGCCAACTAGGGTGAGGGAAAGGGGTGACCTGGGAACGGGCACATATCTATAACAGCTCAGGACATGTGTCACCTCCCTAGGCACCAGGGATAGGGCTGGTAGGGGCCCCCACTGCCTGCAGCACTGAACATAAACCTCATAGAGATGGGGACTCTCACTTCCAGCCCATCTCTTCAGCTGTCCCCTCTCCTACTCCAAGAAAGGCAAGTGTGGTGGAGGAGAAAGGAAGGCTCCTGGTCTACCCTACACACCTGGGCCCTCCTTCTCCTCCCCCATCAGTGCCCCATCAGTCACTGAGGAGCCTAGTCTATCCCCATGCAGGGGTGGTCCCAACTCCCCCTGCCTTCCAGATCGGACGTTCTCAAGGGGCAGGTCACTAGCCTTCCCAGGGCTTGCATCCTTGTCTTCAGGGTTTGGGTACCCAATGGCACATCCCTGTGCCTCTGGCTCAGGTCTTTCCTGCTCCAAGCAAGAGCTAGAGTAGGGTGTGGGAAGGCAGGGGGAGATCCCTGCTCCTACCACCAAGCTGGAGGTACCCGGCAGAAGGTGCTGAGGGTCCCCCATCTGATGGACAAAGGCAGCTCCCCATGCCCTCCCCATACAGGGCTCTGCCCCTGCTCACATCCCAGGCCTTATAGTGGGCAGCGGAGGCAGGGGAGGGAAGGGAAAAAGGGGAGAAGAAAGGGAGGGGAAGGAGTCCCAAGGTCTCAGCAGGAAAAGATGGAAAGGCACTTTGAGTGATGGTAGGTCTCAAGTGTTCCCTGGATGGTTCCAAGGGCAGTCCTTTTTAGAGCTGAGGAAACAAAGCCCCCAGACAAGCCAGGAAGCAGCCCAGAACTGCCTAAGTTTCTTCCTCTGCCAAGGAGGGGAGTGGCCTGGGTGCCTGCTCCCCAGTCTAGAGTTCTCCGGTCCAGATGCCGGGCGAGGTCTGGGGGCCAGCCGGAGCCCCCAAGGAAACATCTGCACATTCCAGACACATGTGGTCAGTGGCGGGGGTGAGTGCCAGGCCCCAGCCCAGCACCCCCACCCCAGCGCTGGCCAATGCACTGGATACTGGGCTTGAGGGGAATGGGCTCCGGAGGGGCCGCCTGCACATTATGTAACCTGCTCCTCCCAAGCCAGCAGCTGCCTCCTCCCTCTGGCAGGACAGAAGAGCACAGTGGGCAGCAGGAGAAGGCACCCTACTCCCCATCCAGGGCACAAGGCCTAGGCTCCTCTCTCCAACCCGGGCCCTCGGGGCTCCTGGAATCAGAGCCTCAGTGGGCCCTGCTGAGCCAGCTGACCCTCTCCCTGAAGGCCCCACAGGCTCTGGGGAGAAACAGGTTCTTCTCAGCCCAGCAACGGGACCGCCAAACGAGGTCCCTGGAAGCCAGCGCCAAGCCGAAGGGAAGAGAGGCCACAGTGCTGGTCCCGGGCCCCTCAGGGGGTCCCTGCCCACCCCTCAGCCTTCAGGCCAGGCCCACTTGCCACCTTGACACCTCACTAATGGTTCCTTTCAGCACTCAGGCCAGGCATCCAGGAGCCCAACGCCTGCGCCAGTTTGAGTCTAATAACCTCATTCTGTTTTCATTCCCTTCTATTTATGGAGAGTAAGGCTGGCTTCCAAGGCCGGAAATGATGACGTTTAAATTAATGAATTCAAGTTTAGGAGAGAGAGTTGATTTGAAGAAAAACATTTGGAGAGGATGAACTGGGGCGGGGAGGTGAGCCGGGCGCAGGCCCACCAGAGAAAAGTGGCAGGGAGGGCCCGTCAGACCCACCTCGGCTTTCCAACCAAGCCCCTACCCCGACCTGGGTCTAACGCAGGATCCAGGGAATCAGCAAGGGCGGGGGTGGGGTGGGGGGATGTCTCTGCCTTGAAGACTAGAGGGAAAGGCCTGTGTGAGAATCCTCCATAGCCTCCCAGCCCCATGGCATTGGAACAGCAGGCAGAGACCATTTCACAGGTCATTTTGTGGGGTTCCCTCAGGGAGCTTTGCCATCCCATTACTGAACTGTCACCAGGATGAGACATGGGCATCTGGTGTAGCAACACTGACTGCCTAGGATCCCCCTGGGACCGCAGGCAGGGATAAGGAAGGGAGCTTCAGTCAGGAGATGAAGCTGTGGGCACACAGCCCAGCTATGAGGAGGTACGTCTGGAAATCAGCCACTGTCGGGGCATTAACAGACCAGGGTGGGGGGCCAGAGGCTGGGAGGGAGGGGGCCTGTCCAGGAGAGGGGCCCAGTTCACCCTTCTACCTGCAGCTAGGGAGTTGGGGCCTCCCTTCCAGAATAAGGGGAGAACAAGACCAGCTCCTGGGGCCTCCAGGCACTGCACTCAACTCGTACATCCCTCTGGCCTCTGGCCCGTCAGCCAAGCAGAACAGGGCCTGCACTATCTCCTTACAGACGGGAACGCCGCAGCTCAGGGAGGCTGCCCCCCTCACCGTACCATCACCTCCTCAGAATCTGAAGCGTGAAGGAGAAAGGCAGGCGGGGCTCTCCCCACCTTGGCCAGGGAGCCAGCACAGGACCCCTTGCTTTCCAGCAGTCCCACCATCCGCTTGGCTGCTGGGCACAGCCAATGGCATGACGCAGCCTGATGCCAGGGCTACAGAGCAGTTTGGAGGCACAGAGCCCTGAGCCCCGGCCCTCATACCCCACCTCAACTGGAAGGAAAAGTTGACTCTGCTTTTCCTCGGACAAAGCCCTTCCCAGGGTGGCCCCACGGGATTACAGGAGTGGGCTTCATACATTCGGGCCACGGGGGCTGCTAAAATCGGGAGCACCACACTTTGCCAGGCGGGGCCCACAAGCTCCTCAGGGAGAGAAAGAGCTCTGCCTACCCTGGCTCCCAAATGCAGCCCCATCTGTGGCATCAGCAGCTGGGCACCACTGGGCCCCCTGACAGAGATGGCTGCCAAGCAATAAAGAATGAGGTGTTCCAGAGAAAAAGGACATGAGCTACATTTTCCAGCTGCCTTTCACTCGGCAGTGCCCCTGCCGCCTCAGCCAGCTGGAGGCGCAGACGCCCAGCCCAGAGGGCCCGGCCCCAGTGCACCCAAGCCCAGACACCGCACCGCTCCAGACGGTGGCAGGAGAAATGGGATGTTTTCATTCCAGAGTGCTCGGCAGGCTGGGCCCACTGGGTTCTCACTGCTGGCACTGGCCACCCCACAATGTTCCAGAAAGGAAAACGTCCATCTCCATCCAAAATGGTTTCTTCACTGGAAACCAAACCACAGCCAGGGTCTCCACACTCCCAGCCGACCTGGCATAGGGGCAGCTGGGAGGGGTTGCGGGTGGGGGGACCACATCTGGCAGTACCAACTGGCCCAGCCATTTGTGACATGCTGGTGGTCCCAAGGCACAGCCATGGAAGAGAGGACAAGGAGGCCCCTATAAGAAGTCTGCCAGGGGATGCCCTGGCCTTGCTGGGGCAGAGGGGAGGGGAGAACAGCAGGCCTCGCCTGCAGAAAACGAGGAAAGGAAAACTGAGTCTGGGGAAAGGGGTAGCCGGACACGCCTGCTCTGGAAATGCCTCATCAGTTAGCTGCCCCAGTGAAATCGCAAGGCAGTGGGTGTGGCAGCCGAGGGAGCAGCAGGGACAATGAGCTGGGGGGACATTGAGCACCTTACCGGTGGGCAGGTTCCGAGGCCACCACATCATCAAAAACAAGGTGTACACAAGAGTTCATAGCACTCTGTTCGCACTTCATAACTTCACTGTGTTACATATGCCCCCTGAACCCACCAAAAACAAAGGCTTAGCCCTGGCTGGTGTGGGTCGGTTGGTGGGAGCATCATTAAGTACATTGAAAGGCTTTGGGGTTTAATTCCCACTCAGGGCACGTACCTAGGTTGTGGGTTAGATCCCCAGCCAGGGAGCCTACGAGAGGCCACCAATCAATGCTTCTCTCTTGCATCAATGTCTATCTGTCTGTCGGTCTGTCTCTCTCTCTCTCTCTCCCCCCCTCCCTCCCTTCCTCCATCCCCCATCTCTAAAAAGCGATGAAAAAATGTTCTCAGGTAAAGATTAAAAAAAAACAAAAACAAACACCTAAAACTAAAGCAGAAAACAAAGGCTTAAAACTGAGATAAAAACACAAGAGGAACATGCCAGGCCTGGATGTGATAAATCCCAATAGCTGTGTGGCCCCGAGTTGAAGGTACCTCTCGGTCAGACTAGGCTTCTGGACATGGGTCTCCCTGCCTGGGAGTTGAAGGGTGTACAGGAGTCTACCTGCTCAGGCTCACCTGTGTGTCTCCTGTCTGCTCTGGCATTTGGTCTGCACAACAAAGTCATGGGTACGCGTACGGTAACTCAGGGGCTTTTCTACTTAGGCTTTTGAGCTCTGTCTGCTCTGCAGCAGGACAGGTCCTAGGGGCCCATCCCCTGGTGGTCAGGGCTTGGGGACACACTAATGGGTTCTGAAAACAAGGAAAGAAGGGATAGAGGGGGCACTTTGGTAACACAGTTACAGTTATTGGGACCACCAGCAACTGAGCCCTGTGCATGTACCACACACTCCTACTTCTGAGGCCCCGTAAATGTATCCGCTCACGGTGCCCATTTTGCAGGTGAGGAAACTAAAGCTCAGAGATGCGGAGTGACTCGGGCAAGGTCACACAGGAAATGTAGGAGCTGGGATGTGAACCAGGTCTGACCGAGGGCCTACATGCCCTACTCCTGGTCTCCCATGTCTCCCTCCTAAAATCAAACAAGAAGTCAGTAGGAAGGACCAGAACAGGAACGGCAAAGGGAGGTCTGAGTGGGAAGGGCTGGGTCAAGCAAGTAGTTGGGGCCTGAGCCCACAGCCCACCTGGTCCCACTCAGGGACACGCACACTGCCACCTCCCTATGGTTTATGAGCCAGGTTGCTGGCGCTGTACCCCAGGTCCCTGCACCAAGTTGTGGGGATAGGCCCAAAGCCTGCCAATGAAATCACCCCTCTGCCACAGTACTCCAGCTATATGACCCCAGGAGGTGACTCAACCTCCAGGAGACTAGTGTCCTGGTCTATAAAATGGGATCGAGAATGGTCCCACCGCCACAGCACTGTGTGAGGCATCATGAGATAAAGGTCAGAAAGGGCCTAGTACAGAGCCTGGCGCCTGGCAACCTTAGTGGGAGAGGGTGAGGCAGCAGTGGGGAGGGGGCCGCCACCCTGGGCATTTTCTTCAGAGACTTACTTAATTCAGACATAATTCATGTACTATAAAGTTCGCCCTTCTAAAGTATACAATTCAGTGGTTTAGCATATTCTCAAGGTTGTGCCACCATCACCACTATCTAATTCCAGAACATTGTCATCACCCAAACAGCAACACCACACTACTTGTCCATCACCCCACCCTCACCCCTACCCTCACCCCCACCCTAGCTGTGAACAACACTAGTCCGCTTTATGCTTCCATGGATTTGTCTGTTCTGGACATTTTGCATCAGTGGAATCATTCAATTTGTGACCTTTTGTGTCTGGCTTCTTTCACTGAGCATCAAGTTTTCAAGAATCATCCATGATTATAGCTTGTGCCAGTATTCCATTCCTTTTTCATGGCTAAATAATATTCCATTGTATGAATGGACCGCATTCTGTTTATCCATTCATCTGCTGATGGATATCTGAGTTGTTTCCACCCTTGGCTACTGTGAATAATGTTGCCATAAACATTTGTATACAAGCTTTTAGATGGACATATGTATGTTTTGTTCCTCTTGGGTAGATACCTGGAAGCAAAACTGCTAGATGCTATGGTAGCTCTATGTTTCCTCTCCTGAGAAACTGCCTGACTGTCTTCCAAAGGGCTGCCCTATTCTACATCCCCACCAGCAGTGGAGGAAAGTTCCAATTTCTCTACATCCTCACCAATACTCATCATTGTCTGTCTTTCTGGTGTTAGTGATCCCAATGTGTATCTCACTGTGGTTTAACTTGCATTTCCCTGAAAGCTAGACAGTTGAGCATCTAGCATCTAATCATGTGCTGATTGGTCATTTGTGTATCTTTTTTGGGGATAATCCTTTGACTATTTTTAAATTGGGTCATTTGTCTTTGTTGCCTTGAGTCATAAGGGTTTTTTAATACAGGGTCCGACACAAATTAACGCCCCTTTTTTATTACAAAATCATAAGCATGGAATTCTGTAACATCACAATATCACACTCAGGGACACCACATGACATTTTAGGTGAAATGTTCAAATTAAAACTATAAATTATTACACCCATTTATTATCCTACCAACCACACTGAAGCAGGCGTTACTTCTGCCAGACCGTGTATATTCTGGCTACAAGCTCCCCATCAGACAGATGATTTGCACATGTTTTCCACCCTGCAGTCCCCATTCAGGGGACCACATAGAGAGGTGTATGTGCCCTCCTGACCACAGTACTGGCAAATTTGCACTGTGTTTCATCAGAAGATTAACATTACACACACATTTAGAGTCTGATTTTCCAAGTGCCAACTATTGTGTGCAGCTCAGGGAAGGTGAGGGTGAGACCAGCAGAGTGTGCAGGACACACAGGTCCTCCCAATACCTGCTGTCTCCACACAGCAGCCTGTGTTCTTTCTAGAAGATGCCAACCATGCCACTTCCCTCCTAGATCCTTCAATACTGCTCCTACCTATCTCTCAATAAAAGCCCCACCTCCCACCCCTCTATCTGAGATGGCCAAGCTGTCCCCTCTGTCTGGGACACTCTTGCCAGTCCTTGGATGACTCCTGTGCAAGCAATAAATCTTGACTTCAATGTCACTTACACTGGGGGGGGGGGATGTCCCTCCGGGTAGCCCCTCCAAAGTGGCCCCCTCCTCATCATCTGTGTCTTTGGTTCAACACTGGCTCCCTCATAACTGAGCCTCAGAAGACCCCTGGCACAAGGCTAGCGCATTGCAGTCAGGCCTTCCATATGCCTGGGGCTCACAGAGGGGATCCTCTGTTGCTGGGCCAGCCCTTAAGGCAGCAACACATGTGGCACCTGCAGTCCAACATGTTACATACACACTAGGCCCGGACCAAGTCCAGGGGTTTGCTCACCTTCCCTCACGCACATGTCCTGTGCAGACACCAGGGGCTGAGTCCCCTCCACACTATCCTGTTACTTAATGTCACAGGCGAGGAAGTGTGAGGCCCTGAGTGCTCCTGGCCAACAGATGACCCGAAGGCCCCCAATATTTTAATCAGCAAACCAAGTCCCTATTGAGTCCCTGTTCCTAGCCTAGTCCCAGACCGAAAACATGCACAAGGCAGTACACGAAACCCAGTATGGGCCCCTGCTCAAAATTAGCAGCGCACAATACCTGAGAAATGTTCGGCCAAAATCACCCACGCCTGAAACTAACTGATCGAAAGACCACACCTGGAGCAGCAGCACTGCCACGTCTAGAAATTTTGGTGGTAAAGAACATTCTGTCTTTGTGTTGTCCTTTCCAACACAGTAACTGCTGGCCACAAGTGGCTCCAGAGCACTTGAAATGTGACTCATCACACGATGCAGCTCTAGTCCCAACTATCAATCTATAGGAAACAGAGGACAGAAGGGATACAGTGGGTGACGTCATGGAGGTGGCACAGAGACCAGGCACTGTCAAAGCCGGTCTCAATAAATTGCGCAAGGAAAAACAGAAATGAAGATGAAGCCTGTACGGAACAGAGACTGCACTGTGTGGACCTTATTTGAATCCTAATTCAAATTACTAAAACGGAGGCAGCCAAAAATTTGAGCACACTGGACCTGCAATGGGATCAGGGAATTACTCACTGTGGTACAGGTATGATCATGGTGTTGCCATACACTCTAAAATGCTTATAGATCAAAGAATAAGATGCTACAATTTGTTTCAAAGTAAAGGGCGCGGGTGTGGAGGGGCAGGAAAAGCCACAGGGCAGCGGGTCCGTGAGGTTCACCAGGCTATGCTGCCTCTATATATCTTCAAATTCTCCATGATAAAGTTTTAAAAGTAGAGCAGCAGCATTTTGCCGACCTCGCCGTTTTCAGGCCGCCACCTCCAGGCAGTATGGGTTAACCCAAGAAAGCCTGGGGTCCGGGAGCCCCAGAAGCCCCAGAGTACCGCATGGGCCAGACCCCCACCCGGGTCTAGACCAGGCTGCCCTGCCACATCTCAGGCTGGCCAAGGAGTCTCAAATAGAGGGGTGGCTCCGAGACACTGATAACAGAGGCATCAGGCTGAAGCCTCCCAGAGGAGGCTGCTGGGTCTCCTGCACATGCACACCGTCACCCAGAAGGCTCCCTGGCTACTCCAAGCTCGGCCCTTCTCTCTTGGAGAAGAGAAAACTCACCTATCTCTCTCTCCTTGAGGAGGGGGTTCATAGGGTTGATAGACAGAACGGCTGGGGCAGCCCATAGAGTACAGATGGGGAACCATTGGGGGCCTTACCAACTGTACCCAAGGGCCCAATTTCCCCTGGGTCCTCGCCTCCAGCCTCCAGAAATCTCACAGAAGCAGCTTGGGGATGTAAAGAAGAGCATGAAGTCTCCTCCATTCCCTGTCCACCTACCTCCCAGGATCCTGTCACACGCTCAGAAGGGCCAACAACGCTGGGAATCCTACCAACTCCGGCAGGTCCAGACCTCCCGCTCCCAACGCCTCCAAAATCGGAAGCAGAGGCTAAGGGGGCACAGGCAAGGCAACAGCCCTGGACTCCATCATTGTCTCCTAGAGCCTCCTGAGCATGTGCCCTGATGCAGTGCGGCCCCACCGGCATCGTTTCTTCCCTGGATACCTCCTCCCAGGTGCTAGGCTCAGATGAGTCAGCAGGAGCCAGGCCAGATCCCCAGCAACTACCAGCCCACCAGGGACGAAGGCAATCTTACCCACAGCATCAAGAAACAAGGGGTAGGGTCGGTCTGATGCAACTATGTGAACGCTGTGGCAGGCAGGAGGCTCACCTCCATAGAGACAGTAAAGATGGCAAACGCTTTAGTGGTTATGGAGCACGATGACAGGCCCAGCACAGACCCCATGGCTCTCGGTTGGCTCTGGAGAACTTACCCCAAAGCCCCAAGAATAGCTAGAACATTCAGGAGAAGTACACACCCCCTACTTCCCACCCACCCCCAACATCCATATTCTGATCACCAGGCCCCCTGGTTAAAGGTGGCCACATGCTGGAGTCACCCAGGAAACAATGTTACAAAACTGAATGCCAGGGCCCGCCCCCCCCAGATTTAACTACCTAAGGCCAAGGAGAGATGGAGTCCTGCCTTAGGTGCCTGGAAGTGCCCCAGAAATCTAAACAGGGCCATAGGGGTGCGGATCAGCTGGCCCTGAGCCTGCCCCCCCGCACGAGGGAAAACTATGCAACTCTTGATCTCCTGCAAACTTTTCATTCCAACTCTGGATCCTGGGTACCTCACAGTTAAACCTGGCTCTGCCATGTACTCACTACTGCTTGGTACTTGTGCTTGTACAAATTGCATCACTTGCTTCTCAGTTTTCTCATCTGTAAAATGGGGGTTGGCTTTTCTGTACCTTCACCTCAGAGGATTAGGGTGAGGGTTAAGCATGACAACCACAATCAGAACTTGGCATAGGACCTCACTCAAAGCAAGCTATCCATGAAGGCTGACTCCTTACTACATCCAAAATGCAAACCTGACAACAGTTTTTTGGCATTTTAAACCCCAGCCACCCACTGTTCCCAGGATAACATCAGAGCCCTAGGCAGGGCACTTGAGGCCCTTCAGGACCCCTGCTCACCTCCCATGGTGTCCCCACTCCATCACACTTTCCCTGCAGCTGCCACACTGGGGATGTATCCAACATTTACACACAACCAAGTTCAGCCTCCAGGTCTTTGCACACACGGTTCCCTCCTCCCTTCCCCTAGACATACCTTTCTGCCTATCCTTAAGTTTCAGGTCAATTCTTACACATCTATCAAATCCCTGTCCAGATACTTCTACTGGGAAGCCTTCCCTGCCATCCCACACAGAGCTCTCCACCTCCTCGCTTCCTTCTCGGCTCTCAGGTGCTGGGTACCCGCCAGGCACAATCCTATTAGTCTCTAATTAGCGTTTAAGTGTTTGCAGACTCCGTTCAGAGACCGCCCTACCCCGCCCCCGCATGCTGCCACAGGCCCCCCATCAGCTCGCGTTTGCAGAGTCCCACCGGGTGGGATGTCTCTGCTTTCACAGAAACCGGGATTCTTCTGTTTCCCTTTGGCCCACGCCAGGCGGGCTGACAGCCGGCCGTGATTCCAGGTTTTCCTTATTTAGTTGGGCCGACCTCACTACGCTGGAGCCTCGCCCTGGGAAAGGCCTGGCCTGCACTCCGTTTCCCCTTCTAGAGGCCGAGGACGCGCCCACGCCCTGCGAGGCCCGCCAGGCCGGCGGCGCGCCCGGCCAGGCCTCTCCCAGGAGGGTGCAGGCGCGCGGAGGCCTCCAGACGTCCTGCGCCCAGCTAGGCCCCCACGGTCCCACAAGGTCCTCTAGCCCGCCTGGCGCCATGGCAACCGCCCGGCTAGCGTTGCGGGGCAGTGAGTTACTCACAGCGCGGTGGCGTCCGCTGGGATGCGCAGCGGCGGCCCGAGCGTCCGCAGTCCACGGCCGGAGCAATTGACGCGGCAGGCGGCGCCGGGCGCGGGGATGCAGAGGCAAGGGGGCGCGCAGGGCCCACAGCCGCGCCCGGGGTTCCCCGCCAGCGCCCCGAGCCACAGGCCCAGGCCCAGGGCAAGCGCCAGGCGGGCTGGCCGCATCGTCAGGGTAGCGAGCTCATGGCCCGGACCCCGAGCCCGCCCGGCGCTGGCGGCCGCGACTCAGGCGGGGCCCGCGGACGGCATGGCGGGACGGGATCCAGGGGCGGCTGTGGCCTGTCTGCTTGCGCGACGCCCGCTCCTCGCTCGGGCCCGGCCGCGCGCTCCGTCCACCGCCGCCCGCTCGCGCGTTCGCGCTGCAGTGCGGCCGGCCACCGGCTCCTCCTCCGCCCCGCACGGCGAGGCGGAGAGTCTTCAGGTTCCGCCCTCTGTGCACGGGGGCGCGGCACCTCAGGCTCCGCCCCCTGCGCCACCGTGTCCGGCGAGAAGCGGGACGCCTTCTGGCTCCGCCTTTTGCTCTTAAAGTGTGGCCGCCTTGCGAGGTGGGGCGCGATAGGCGCGGCGCTCTGAGGCTATGCTCCCGGGTGTGGCGCAAGCTTTTATCCGCGCTCCTCTCACCCTTCGCTCACCTCAGTTCCCCGTGGCGTCCGTGCCTCCCAGCTACCCTCCGACGCTACCCCCCGGCACCGACCCCAGCCAGTCTCCACAGTCCCAACAGTGAAAACACCAGCAATAATAACCACCGCGGAGGGAAGTCTTGATGCGCCCGCTACGCGTGCTCTCATTCACTCCCAGCGCCTCTGGTCCTCTCGATTTACGCTGCCGCATCCCGAGAACCTGGCTCACAGTAGGCGCTCAATACAGTAGGCGCGTCCTCTTCTGGAGTTCCGCCAGAGCGCCGATGAGGTGTGACTGCTAGTCCCCGCAGTCAAGAAGGTGACACCCAAGCTGGGCCTCTCCTGGGCCAGTGAAGTGCAGCATCCCGCAGACGCCCGCCTGCCGACGGGGATCAGAACACAGCTTTCTGCTCACCGGGCACTGCGTACTCCTCTGGCCGCCGCTTTCCCACTCTTTATTTCACGGCCGCAAAGTACTCCGTGCTTGGCTCTGCACAGGGAACTTTTTTGTTCCTCTGTGTGTGCAGCATTTAATTACGAAACTCACACTCGTAGTGGGAAGAATCCACACCTAACAACATGGATGTACTCTGAAAACGTGCCAGAAGCCCCACACAAAGGACCACATATTATTGTGATTCCATTTACAGGAAATGTATAAAATAGGCAAATCTATAAAGTCAGGAAGTAGATAAGTGGCTCCACGCGGGGGTGGGGTGCAGGGCATTTGGGAAGTGATTGTTAATGGGGACGGCGTTTCTGTCTTTCTTTTTTAATTTTTTAAATCCTCACCAGAGGACTTTTTTTTTCATTGCTTTTACAAAGAGAGGAAAGGAGAAAAACACAGAAACATTGATTGGTTGCCTCTCATATGTGCCTACATCGTAGATCCAACCCTCAACCCAGATATGTGCCCTGACTGGGAACTGAACCCACAACCATTAGGTTATAGGTAGATGCTCCAACCAACTGAGCCACAGCGGCCAGGGCCTGGGTACAAAGTACTTTTTGGGATGATGATGCTCTAGAATTAGTGGTGATGGTTACTCAGCCTTGTAAATATACCTTTAAAAATCACTGAATTGTGCTTTTAAAAGAGTGGATTTTATGGTATGTGAATTATATCTCAGTTTTTTTAATAATGAATAATAAAATTGTTCCACCACTGGGCACCGGGAGCAGGAGGAGTGAGAGTTTCTTGAGAGGTAGGAGGAAGGAAACACACATCCTTAATTTCCCCATTCATTCATTGCCTTATTCCATTGAGTCTTCACAATTCTAGGATGTGGGTACTATTATTAGTCCCTTTATTAAATAATGTAACTAAGACACAGAGAGGTTGAGAAATGTGCCATGTGACACAGCAGGTAAGTGCCAAAATTGGGACTACATTCCAGATCCATGCTTTTAAATCCAGTTGAACGACAAACTGATAAAAGTCAGGGACTCTAGATGAGAAACAGTGGTGCAAAATGAGAAAAAGAGATTAATAAAGTTTAAAGGACTGTTGGAAGATGGTTGTGGAATAAATGAAATTGTTTGGAAAAGATTGCTGAAATAGAAAATATGTATGTGTAAAGAAGAAATTAATTATCTGGAAATGAAATTCTAGACTATTTCAACAGACTTTGCGGTAAAAGAGAGAAAATAAAATTTGCCAAAGATCTTTGTTTGATTTAGGGAGGGGGACATTGGAGAAATGCTTAATTCTTGATCAGATATAGATTTTAAGGTGTTTATTAGCAGTTAATGATAACTATTAGCATAAAATAAAGGGGAAAACTACAGGGAAGAGGAAAAACAAGAAAACCTGATTGGCCTAGGAAAGGATTAAAAAAGGAAACAATGTATTTTAATCAGAACACACAAAATAAGATCAAGCACATGGATGATCATAATAAACATAAATGAGTTAAATTCCACTATTCAAGAACATGGATCTCATATAAGAAAACACACTAAACCCTGGCTGGTGTAGCTCAGTGGATTGAGTGCTGGCCTGAGGGGTCACTGGTTTGGTTCCCAGTTGGGGCAAGAACCTGGGTTATGGGCCGGGTCCCCTCTTGGGGGTGTGCAAAAGGCAACCAACTGATGTTTCTCTTGCACATTGATGTTTCTCTCCCTCTCTTTCTCCCTCCCTTCCCCTCTCTCTGAAAAAGAAATAAATAAAATCTTTTTAAAATAAAAAGAAATGAAAACACACTAAATACAGGTAAATGCTGTTTAGAGAGACCCAGCTAAGGCAAATAACCCAGAAAGCTGAGAATAAAAAGATAGGAAAATAAAGACATAAATAAGGGGAGGAGGGCAGTATTAATTCCAAAAAAACAGAACCTAAAAGAAAAGATAATAAATGGGAAAACAGCCCTTCTATTTCACATTAATTAAAGGTACAATCTGCTGTGACTGGTATGACCCAGTTGGTTGGGCATCAGTCCACAGGGTGAGAGCTCACTAGTTCAATTCCCAGTCCAGGCACATGCCTCGGTTGCAGGCCAGGTCCCATCCCACGCAGGTTGTGTGAGAGGCACTCCACTGATGTTTTTCTCCCTCTCTTTCTCCCTCCCTTCTCTCTAAAAATAAATAAATAAAATCTAAGATGGAGGCTTAGGTAGATACACTTTGCCTCCTTGCACAACCAAAAGGATAACAGCAAATTTAAAAACAAAAAACAACCAGAATTGCCAAAAAATTGAACTGTGTGGAAGTCCTACAACCAAGAAGTTATAGAAGAAATGTTCATCAGGACTGGTAGGAGGGGCAGAGAGGATGAGCAGCAAGGAGGGAACTGGAGGACTGAGTGAGCTAGATGGCAGCTGCTGGTCCCACATTTGCATGCAGATAAACCGGGAAGAAAAACGGAGCAAGACAGAGTGTGCAACCCAGGGTTCCAGCACTGAAAAAGAAAACCTCAAAACCTCTGGCTGTAAAAACCTGTAGGGGTGGCGGCGGCAGGAGAAACTCCCAGCCTCACAGGAGTGTCGTTGGAGAGATCTATGGAGTCCTAGAACATACACAAACCCACCCACCCCAGAATCAGCACCAGAAGGATCCAATTTGCTTGTGGGTAATGGGGAAAGTGACTGAAAGCCAGCTTAGAGCTGAGCAAAAGGTATTATTCCCTCTCTGACCCCTCCCCGACGTACAGCACCACAGCGCAGCGATGTGAGTTGCCTTGCCCTGGTGAATACCTCAGGCTCTGCCCCATACAATGTAACAGGTGCAACGAGACAAAGAAATATGGCCCAAATGAAAGAACATATCAAAGCTCTAAAAATAGAACTAAACAATGAAGAGATAGCCAACCTATCAGATGTAGAGTTCAAAACACTGGTAATCAGAATGCTCACAAAAATGGCTGAGTATGGTCGCCAAATGGAAGAAAAAGTGAAAGCTATGCAAAGTGAAAGAAAGCAAAATATATAGGGAACCAACAGTGAAGGGAAGGAAACTGGGACTCAAATCAACGATTTGGAGCAGAAGGAAGAAACAACATTCAGCCAGAAAAGTATGAAGAAATAAGAATTCCAAAAAAAAAAAAATGAGGAGAGGCTTAGGAACCTCCAGGACAACTTTAAACGTTCCAACATCCAAATCATAGGGGTGCCAGAAGGAGAAGAGGAAGAGCAAGACATTGAAAACTTACTTGAAAAAATAATGAAGGAGAACTTCCCCAATCTGGCAAAGGAAATAGACTTCCAGGAAGTCCAGGAAGCTCAGAGAGTCCCAAAGAAGTTGGAGCCAAGGAAGCGCACACCAAGGCACATCATCATTACATTACCCAAGATTAAAGATGAGGGACTCTTAAAAGCAGCAAGAGAAAAGGAGACAGTTACCTGCAAAGGAGTTCCCATAAGACTCTCAGCTGATTTCTCAAAAGAAATCTTATAGGCAAGAAGGGGCTGGCAAGAAATGTTCAAAGTCATGAAGGGCAAGGACCTACATCCAAGATTACTCTATCTGGCAAAGCTATCGTTTAGATTAGAAGGGAAGATAAAGTGCTTTACTTTAACTTTAAAGTAAAGTTAAAGGAGTTCATCATCACCAAGCCCTTATTATATGAAATGTTAAAGGGACTTATCTAAGAAAAAGAAGATGATCAAAACTATGAACAGTAAAATAGCAACAAACTCACAACTATCAACAACTGAACCTAAAAACAAAAACAAGCTAAGCAAACTGCTAGAACAGGAACAGAATCACAGAAATGGAGATCCCATGGAGGGTTATCAGCTGGGAGGTGTGGAGGCAGAAAGGGAGAAAAGGTACAGAAAATAAGAAGTGTAATTGGTAGGTACAAAGTAGACAGGGGGAGGTTAAAAATAGTATAGGAAATGGAGAAGCCAAAGAACTTACATGTATGACCCATGGACATGAACTAAGTAGGGGGGAATGCTGGGCAGAGGAAAGTAAAGGGGAGAAAAAATGGGACAACTGTAATAGCATAATCAATAAAATATACTTCAAAGAAGTACAAATAAATAAAATCTAAAAAAAAATTTTAATAAAAATTTAAAGGTACAATCTATGTAGAATGCATAATAAACCATTGTGTTCCCCAAAATAGAATATCAACATGCAAAGCTAAACTATTAGAAATTAACAAAATCATTGTGGGATACTTTATTATACCTTCCTTTGAATTGTAATAATGAAGCAATTTTTAAAGTCAGTACAGAAATGGAGCCATGATTTTTCAACCTTTTTCATCTCGTGGCAATGCAAACCGATTACTAAAATTATGCAGCAAACCAAAATATATATTTCCTGACCTGACTCCCTAAAGAGGTATACTTTTGATTCATTCACAGTGGACAGCTGTCGTTGTGTTCGTGGTTGTCATTTTTGCATGTTTTAATTCTTGCAGTACACCGGTGTGCCTCTTGAGGCACACGGCTTGAAAACCGTTTGAGCGATTTGTTAACAGTACAGTTAACAAGTTCTATTTTATGTAACGATATGTTGGTTAGATGAGGGGGTGGGAATGATTAGGCAAGAAAGTGGCCTTAGGCAACACCTCCCCCTAGAGGTGCTCTGGGTCCATTCACCTGCTCACAGCACCACATGTTGAGTCCAGCCCACAGCTGATCCCACGCTAGCTCAGGATGCCTCCCGGAGTAGAAAGCTGTCGGCAGAGGGCCTTGGTACAAGACTGGATAGACTGACAGTACAGGCAATTGAAAGTTAATTGTTCAAGCAATAGATATCTTCATTATCTTCTTTACAGTGATTTTTTCATGGATATATACATATGTCAAATCTTACATTGTACAATTTAAATATGTGCATTTACTGGCTATCAATCAGACCTCAGTAGAAGTGTTTCTTAAATATCTAACCATTTATAATGACAAAAAATGCAGGTCAGTGATAGTCAGGAACTAGAGACAGGTGGAGGGAATTACCGCAAAGGGACAGGAGGGTATTTGGGGGGGTGAAAAAAAGTTTTATATAATTAGTATTGTAGTGTTTAAATGACTCTATACTTATCAAAACTCACCAAAGTGTATATTAAAAATTGATAAATGTTATTTTGTGTAAATGATGCTTAAATAGTCCTGGCTGGCGTGCCTTAGTGGATTAAGCGCTGGACTGCAAAGCAAAGGGCGGCCGGTTCGATTCCCAGTGGGGGCTCATGCCTGGGTTGCAGGCTAGGTCCCCAGTGGGGAGGGCACATGAGAGGCAACCACACATTGATGTTTCTCTCCCTCTCTTTCTCCCTCCCTTCCCCTCTCTCTAGAAATAAATAAATAAAATCTTTTTTAAAAAAGATGCCTCAGTAAAACTAATTTGTAAAAACCTAATAACGGGAAAACTAAAATACCTCCTTTTAAATAACTCTTGGACCAAAAAAAAAAAAAATTAAGTCAGGTTGTTTAGAAATGAATAGTAATGAAAATGCCTTTTACTAAATCCGTGGGAGGCAACAGATACACATGGAAAGAAGCTGATAACATCACTTTTGTATTATTAAGCATGAAAAATCAAACTTGTATAAACTTTCATGTCAACAGTCTAGGTATACAACTGTGAAATAAACCAAAGCATAGAAGAAGGGAGAAATTAGAAAACTAACCATAAATTAGTCATTTTAAAAGAAAGGATAGAATAGATTAATAAAATCAAGAGTTATTTTTAATATATGAGGCTATTAAGATCTTTTTTTAAACCTGTTGGTAATTGTGGCTGAAAGAGAGAGGTAAAAATAAAGCACAGAATATTAAGATCAAGAACAAAGCTTTGTTCCCAGAAACAGTTAAAAATTACAAGAGAAAATTATGTGCAATTGTCTAACTTTTGAAATCTAGATAAGATCATTATATGTTAGAACAATACAAACTATAAAAACTGACTCGAGAAGAAATTTTTAAAAACCCAAATAGATCAACTCTAAAGGAAGAAATTGAAAACATACCAGAACCATGCCATGAAAAGATACTGAATTTAAATTTTTATATGGACAAATCTTATCAAATGTGGAAAGAACAAATAATTGTGATTTTATTTATACTCTTAAAGAACAGTCACATCTCAATGTATTTTATGTATATTTAATGTATAAATATACAATGTATTTACTGGATACCTAAACAAACTGGGCAAAGATAGTACATAAAACAACATAGTCCAGCCCTGCCCGGGGAGCTCAGTTGGTGAGAGTGTCATCCCT
This sequence comes from Mormoops blainvillei, assembly GCA_004026545.1. Lineage (NCBI taxonomy): Eukaryota > Metazoa > Chordata > Mammalia > Chiroptera > Mormoopidae > Mormoops > Mormoops blainvillei. Next base: position 105,189 of record PVJD01001931.1, on the reverse strand, counting down.
ACATGTCAAGGTTGCAGGTTCGATGCCTGATCAGGGCACATACAATAATCAACCAATGAATGAACGAATAAGTGGAACAACAAATCTCTGTTTCTCTTTCTCTCTCCCTTCCTCTCTCTCTCTAAAATCAAACAAAAAACAAAAAACCATAGCCCAGTGATTTTTAGGTCTGTCTCAGCCACAAAATCCTTGTTTCAAACAAAATCCTAAAATAGAAACTCAAATGTCACTTCATAAGCTGCATAATGGATCCCAAAGATATCTGGGTCCAATTCCCCATAACCTGTGAATATTACTCTATATGGCAAAAGGGTTCTTATAGGTGTGATTAAATTAAAGGCCTTCAGGTGGGGGATGTTATCCAGGTGGGGCCTAAATGTAATCACAAGTGTCCTTATAAAAGGAAGATTTTTAAAAAGATTTTATTTATTTTTAGAGAGAGGGGAATGGAGGGAAAGAGAAAGAGAGAAAAATCAATGTATGATACATCTATCAGTTGCCTCTCACACTAGGGACCTGGCCTGCAACACAGGAATGTGCCCTGACTGGGAAACGAACCAGTGACCTTTCAGTTCTCAGGCTGGCACTCAATCCACTAAGCCACACTAGCCAGGGCTAAAAGGAAGACTTGACTGCAGAAGAGAAAGCCAGGTGACTATGGAAATGAAGATGGAACAATGTGGCCATAAGCCAAAGAAAGTGGGAAGCTACCAGAAGCTGAAAGGCAAGGATTCTCCCCTGGAGCCATAAGGAGGCATCAGCCTTGCTGACAACTTGACGTCAGCCCCATGAGACTCATTTCACACTTCTGGCCTCCCAAGTGTGGGATAATAAATTTGAGCTGTTTTGTGCCACTGTTTGTGGAAATTTGTTACAGCAGCAATAGGAAACTGATACAGGTGTCATTACCAAATCTAATAGTGGTTACCTGTGAAGGATACGATCTGGGGAGGATGAGAACTTTTATTCTTGCTTTTATCTTTTAGTTGTTGACATGCCAGCAAACAATGTATATTACTTTTATAATTTAGAAAAAGAAAAGACAATGCAAGTGAAGCACTTGGTCCAACCCAGAGGCAGCCACTACTCACACTTTAGTGGTTGTCATGGCTACACAGGGGCCCGTTTTATTTCTTTATACTACACCTATGCCTCACCACCACCATAAGACCAGGTACGGCCCTGGCTGGTGTGGCTCAATGGATTGAGTGCCAGCCTATGAACCAAAAGGTCACTGGTCCAATTCCCAGTCAGGGCACATGCCTGGGTTGCAGGCCAGGTTCCCAGTTGGGGACGTGTGAGAGGCAACTGATCGATGTATCTCTCGCACATTGATGCCTCTCTTTCTTTCTCCCTTTCCTCCCTCTAAAAATAAATAAATAAATACAATCTTTAAAGGAAAGAATCAGCCAATGAATCCATAAATAAGCGGAACCACAAATCGGTATTTCTCTCTCTCCTTTCCTTTCTCTTTAAAAATAAATAAATAAATAAACAAATAAATTTTAAAAAGAGAAAAAGACCAGGTATGGCACTCGGAGACTGCCCGTAGAGCCTGGGCCATGAAGCAACCGGGCATGTTCTGTTCTGCCCAAGCCCATAGGTCTCATTGACATGGGGCCTCAGTGCAGGATCCGGATCAGAGCCAGGCCCCCTCCTAAACCTCCTGTTCTGCAGTCGGCACATTTTACATCCTGACTGCCAAGAGTACTCACGTGTGAGGACCTGAGTTGCTGTGGGGAGTGACAGCAGAGGGTGGATCTGCCCTCTGCTTCAGCCCTCCATGGGGCTGGTCCTTTCCAGTCCTTTCCTTGTTCAGGCAGGGATGGACACCTGCACCTTACCACCTGCCAGGTAGGACCTCAGTGCCACAAAAGAGAGAGAACTGTACCTGGGCATTGAGGACGGTGGGGGAGTGCACCTGCGACACCAGCTACTTCTGGGATGATGGGGTTCTTCTCTTTGGGGTGGAAGTCACATTTAGCGCTGCTGCAGTTCCTCTCTGACGACTCCCTCTCTGACGTCTCCATGGCAACACTTATGCAGCTTTCACAGAACATAAGGTGTTTGAGCTGCAAGGAACTTGAGAGATCAGTTCCTTCCACCCCCTCATTTCACAGAGAGGGGAACAGACTCAGAGAGGGGATGCTACATACCCAGGGTCACATAGCAAGCCAGGACCCAGCCGGGGCCTCCACCTTCTGGTACCATTCCCAGCCAGGATTTCCTTCCCTGAGACTTCAGACAGTTGTATTCTGTAGGACTGATTTCTTGGAAGGTACTCTGGGTGCACAAACTTTGGGGACTTTTCCATATCCCCCTTGCTAAAGGACCCTGAAGTCCAGCCTGGCTCTGTCCTGCTCATTCAGTGCTCGGTGGGGACAGGAGCGGGTAGGATCCACACTGTCCTCAGGAAGCTCAAAGTCTGGTGCACAGCAGTACAATCCCCATCCCTAGGGAACCACTGGACAGCAAATTTGAGTGTCCACAGAGCAAGAAGTGGGATTGGGAGAAGCCAGAAAAGGCTGCCTGGAAGAGTGGGCTTCACGCAGCAACTGGAAGTTTGAAGAGGACTCATTCCTTCCTGAGCCTGCCTGACTTGAGGGCCATGTCCTGTGGGTGAGCAAAATGTGGGAGTGAAGCAGGAGGGCTTGGAAAACAGGAATCCAGAGAGACACTGCCCCAGACCGTAGGTCCTAGAGGGTTGTTGCATCTGGGACTCATAGCACATATCACTCCAGGACAAGGGGGTTAGACCCCCAGAAGGAGTACAGCAGCTAGAGGCCCAGGGCATAAGGCGACCAGAAATCAGGACCAGAGGGTGCTGGGGGTTGAGGTCCAGGAGTGAGGCCTCAGGGAAGTTAGGGTTCCCCTATCCCTTTGCTGGAACATGGACACATGTAGACCCTCCCCTGAATGGCAGAGCCAGCCCTGTGCCAACAGGGCTGAGGGCTGTAGGCCCCTCTCCCCAGTGGGACATTGCCATCGCAGCCCCCCCCCCCCCACACTGGTTAGCCCTGTGGCTCACAACTCCATGCCCTGCCACAGGAACCTGACCTGGCCTGCAGAGGGTCTTCTCCTCTCTAGATCTGAAGATCCCAAGATTCTGGGCATTCCCAGATCCAGCCAAGGCTGCCCTCCTGACCTTTCTCACCAAATGGGCCACTTTCCTTCTCCTGGTTGGCAGCCTCATTATCTATAGCTGTATAACGAACATCGCCCAAATGCCCACGAATCTGCATTTTGGACAGAGTTCAGTGGGATGGCATAACTGCTCTGGAATCTGCCGGGATGCCTTCTCTACTCACATGGCTGGCAAGTGGGTTCCTCTCCTCGAGGGTTTCTCCAAGAGGCTATTTGGGCTTTAGCATAGCATGGAAGCTGGGTTCCAAAACACGAGTGTTCCAGGAGACAGAAAGGAGGTGCTGCCAGTCTGTAAGTTCTGAGTCCACAAATGGACACAGGATCACTTCTGCCAGCAAAGCAATCACAGCTCCTGTCCAGACCCAAGGGCGGGGAACATCAACTCTCCTCCCTGATTGGGAGGAGTAGCAAAGAATTTGCCATCTCAAATCCATCAAGACACTTCACAATCTCTGCCCCATGGCCTCTGACTCTTTGCCTCACCTCTAGGCCTACAGATTCTGTCTCTCCTGTCAGTCCCTTTGTCCCTATTATCCCCCATTGGGTTACTGTATCCCCCTCAGGCTTATCTCCCTTTCCACAGGCTGCACCACTCATTCCCTTTCTGCTACTCTCCAGTATTCCTGTAGCAGTGTCCTCTGTTACTCTGCTCAGAAACCATGCATGGCTCCCCACTTCTCGCTGAACAATTTCTGAGCTCATAGGCAAAACATTTACATTTGCCTTATAATCTAGTCCCCCTCCTATGTTACCAGTTGGGTTACCTGCCATTTCCTGCAAGCAACTGGACCACACTTTGACCTCTTCTGTTCGAAGTGCTCGGCTACTGGCTCACCTCTGAGCCTGCACATATTCACTTCCTCCACGTGGCAAGTTTCTGTCTCCTGTCCAACTGGACTGCTGCTCAACCTTCAAAGCCCAGCGAAAATGCCCTTCCTCCACAAATACTTGATCACACTAATCTTGGGTTTGTTTGTTTTTTTTAAGTTTATTGATTTGAGAGAGAGAGAATGAGAAACATCAATTGGCCGCCTCCCATAGGCACCCTGACCGGGGATCAAACCCACAACCTAGGCATGTGCCCTGATTAGAAATCAAACCGCCAACCTTTTGGTGTACAGGACAACACTCCAACCAACTGAGCTATACCGGCCAGGACAATCGCACTAGTCTTATCATTGCACTTTGAAGCACATTCTGCCTTAAATCCTTCTGAGTAATGATGTGTCCTCCTGAAGTGTGGAACCCACGTTTCTAACTCACATTTCTTTTACCAATTTAATAACTGTTTATTGAGGCCCAGAGCCAGCTGCCAGGGACATGCCAATGACCAAGACAAGAGCCTTCCTGTGCCCAGACAGCTTACATGCCAGAGGGTGATACAGATGGCAAGCAGAGGAGCCAAGAGATTTCATGGTCAAACATCAGGAGGACGGCTGGAAAGCAAGAGAGGCAAGGGAGGGCTGTGATGCAGGGACCCAGAACTCCCTCTTTTCAAGGGAAACCGGAGACCTGGAGTTTCACATATATTCTCCTAATTTTAAAGATTACAAGGTCAAGCCTTGCTGCTCTGCTGTTCTCAGCTTCCCACCCCTTCTGGTCTCCTACCCTCTCTAGCATGCCTGCCTCCACTCTTCCTGGTCACCCCGTTAGCACTAGCTCCCCCTTCTCCCAACTCAGGCTGCCCCACCTGTAGCCCCCACCCATAGGGCACCCAAACTCCACAGCGGTTCCATGCCACAGGGATGCTCTGAGCAGCGGCTGGCAGCAGGAAGTAGGGAGTCCACTGCATAGGACCCTGGGACCAGTGGGCATTAGCTATCTGAGACCCTGGGTCAGTCGCCCTGAAGTGGGGCTCCTGAGTGTGGGACACCTGGAGTACTAGGGCCACAGTAGTGGAAGCCCAACAAACCCACCCCAGGCCCCACCACCCTCACATCTGGTCATTCATTGGCCTGGAAAAAGTGGGGGTCCAGGGAAACGAGACAAGAAAGGAAGCTAGGGGCTTCCTCAGATTTGTACCCCAGCTCTGACAGGACCCTGAGGGATGGGTCTCTAGGGAACCAGTGGGCCCACCCTGCCATGGGACAGTTTATGCCCTCTGGAGCCAGAGTTCCCAGGTCAAATCCTGGCTCTGTCACTTCCTAACCTGGTGGTCTCGGATAGCTCCCTGCCCTTCTCCGGGCCTCAGTTTTCCCATCTGAACACTGAGGATCTTAGCAGCACTCACCTCACGGGGCAGTTTAAAGATAACATGTGCCTCGCACTTGACAATGCTCAATGAAAGGCAGCTTTCCACGGGCTTTCCCATGCATATCCCTGCCAGGTCCTCTCGAGGAACTGCTCTGCTGGGCAGCATCCCTCCATCTGTGTTTTTCTAGACCTCTGAGCCTGTGAATGCCTGCCCAATACAATTATTTGAGCTCTGGGCACTGCCAGCTCTCAAGGCTCTGGCCTCTGAAGGACCTGTCACATCTGGGAGCGGGAAGAGCAAGGCCATCCCTCCAGCTCCCAGAATACGGAGCAGAGGCTGATCCCACTGGTGCTGCCCTTTTGTCTGCACCTCCTACCCCCAAACCCTGAGTGAGGGGCATCTTGGTTTATCACTCCCAGGATTCTATTATAGTCTCAGCCTCATTCTCAAAACCCAGAACGTCTTAGGTAGGGGTTCTGGGACAGAGCCCCAGGTAGCCCAGGTGGGGAGGAGGTGTCAGGACCCGGAAAGGGGTCTATCAAGGACCAGTTTGGAGCCTTGTGCTTGAAGTCCAAGGGCCAGCCACTGCCTGGGGGAGAGGCTTTCCACCCCCTTCACCAACCAGACGCTTGAAAGCAAAGGGCCTGGTGCTGGTTGTGACACCAACTTCCCTTTTCCCAAGGATCCCAGGACTTAGCCTAGCAGGCAGGAGCTGTGGGGGGGGGGGGGGGG
>PVJD01001931.1:0-99019 GCA_004026545.1 Mormoops blainvillei | reverse complement strand
GTTGGCATCTCCAGCTAGGAAGAGACAGAATCCCAGGGTGCCAACCCCCCTTGCAGGCTCACTGCCTCAGCACCCTGTACCTCAGAGCACTCCCCTTGTCACAGACCCAGGAATGGTCCAGTGGGGGTCACTGGGCAAGAGGCAGTGCGGCACATAGTGGGGCGCAGCATGCAGAGGACGACAGGATTTTGGATGCTCCATCACCCAGGCCCAGCACGCCACACCCCAATCTAGGCCAGGAGGTAGCTACAGAGCTGAGTCCACCAGGCAGAGGGGGCACTAACCAGCTCACCCTGGGCTGTAACAGGGGCCTCCGGGCCCCATCTCGGGGGTGGCCGGCTCATTTGCATGGCCCCGCCCCAGCGCAGCCATTGGTGGCTGCAGCGGGAAGCCGGAGCTGAGTGGCTATGGGGCTGTGGGGCGGCGGGGGTGGGGCTGTGGAGAGCCTGGCGCCCAGGATGCCGCTGCTGCGGCGAGACGGGTTCGGGTCCGGGTGGAGCTCCGTGTGAGCAGGAAGCAAAGCGGCAGGCTGTGGGTGTGCAGCGGCTGCAGTGGGAGCTCATTGAGTGCCCGCCCCGCCTGCCATGTCCAGGAAGAAGACTCCCAGGAGCAAAGAGGCCAGCGCACCCGCTGCCTCAGTGTTGCCTGCCACCAACGGGCCCAGGCCGGCGCGCCCTGGGACTGCGCGCCCCAGCTCCGAGGTGCCGCCCGACGGGCCCCCACAGCCCAGCCGGCCCTCTGTTGGCGTTTGTGGTGACTTTTACGACGTCGCCTTCAAGGTGAGCCGGGCACCCACCCCACCCCCACCATGCGAGCGCAGCAAGTGGCGTCTGGCAGGAGCCTATCGGGAGGGGGCCCTGGGAAGGGGTGCAAGACCCTGCGAACGCTTGGCGCGGAGCTGGCTGGAGCTGCCAGCACAGCGCGCGTGCACACACAAGCGCACACACACACACACACACACACACACACACACACACACACAGAGCTGTGAGACCTGGGTCTGGAATACCAAACAGGCCTGCCCCCTACCCTACCCCCAGATGGCAGGGCAGGATAAAGGGCCCCGCGGAAGTCAGAGCCAGGTGCCCTCTCCCCGCTCCCAAACGCCTCCGCCTCCGCTGTGGCCCCAGTCTCATTTCCCATATGCTGCTTCCCCTCTCACCCCCCGGGGTCTGCGGGTCGCCGCTTTTCTAGAGGGCAGGGAGACGAAGAAGAGGTTTGCCAGTGGGTGTACAGCACCAGAGCCTCCTCCAGGCCAAGACAGAAACTTGTGAAATTGTGGGGGCTTGGCAAGACAGTCTTTGGGTTTTGGAGCCTTTAGCAGCAGGCTGTGGAAAGGTGGAGGAGGGGTTAGGCCTGACTGCTCCTCCCTGTCCACGGACCTGTCTTGGGCCCCTCCTCCTGCCAAAATCTGACCCTTCTGTCGCACATTCCTTCTGTGTCTAGCTGAATGGAAGCCGTCTGGCATAGGGGCCCTTACGGGCCCCATAGGAGGTCCCCAGCTGCCAACCCTTGGGTTCTGCTCCCCACCAAGCCCCAGATGCTCCCTTTCTAGATCAAGTATGGTGTCCAGAGCCTGGGGGTGAGGGTTAGGTAAATCAGTGGATGGAGGCAGCTACCCTCACTCCCCCTTTATTGAGATGGGCCTCTGTCAGGGAGAGAGGGGACAGTAACTTGTAGAGGTTGAAGCTGGAGGTGCAGGCCAGCTGGGATCATAGCTGCTGTGTCTCCAGCAGTCCTGAACCCAAGTCCTGGGGTCCATCTGTGGGCCCGGGATGCCTCCCTCCACGCGTGCTCCTCATCCACAGCCCCTCTCTGACCAGGCCAGCTCAGGGAAGACCAGACACCCTTGTAAGTGGGCCAGCACCCTGGTCCCCTCTGCCCCTCCTGCTTACTCCAGGTCATGCTGGTGGGGGACTCGGGCGTGGGGAAGACATGCCTACTTGTGCGCTTCAAGGATGGAGCTTTCCTGGCAGGGACCTTCATCTCCACCGTGGGCATCGACTTTCGGGTAAGAGTGGGGGTTGACGTCCTGGGCCCCCAACACCAGCTCATTGAGTTCTCTCAACACCCCTGGCAGTTGGTTCTCCACTATCCCATGGCACTGACAGGCTTACAAAGTGGAGCTCCTGGATGGACCCCTGAGTCCAAGGGTCAGGGTGGTAGAGGTGAGATGCTTTAGCCATCAAGCTGCCTGCCTCCAGACACCCCAAAGGTCCTGGAGATAGATGGTGGCTGCTTCTGACTGAAGTAGAGATGGTACCCCTGTGCCTGGGATCAATACAACAACCCTGGGGCTCTATCCTGTGCCTCCGGGTAAGTGGTCACTGGTTCCCCCAGGGGCCATCAGAGGTAACTCAAGGCCCATGTCCACTTGGGAGGCTAGCATCACTGTCCCACGGTATAAACGGGACCCTGCGGTGCCAGGCAGGCCACCCAAGACCTACAAGACAGGTGGCTATGGCTCTTGAGCACACACCCCATCCAGCAGCTGGAGAAAGGGTGTTACCTAGAGATTAGGGCTTGCTTAGGGGAAAGGTCCCTGCCTTAGATAAGGAAGCTCTTGGGAAATGCTCCTACTAAGTTGCTCTCCCCTGCCAAAGGCCCATAACTGCCTCCAGTTGGAGGGCTGTGTCCTGGGGTTCTTGGGGGGGGGGGGGGCTGGACTCTTGGCTATCAAGACCTTCCAGGACCTCAAGCTTATGGGCTCAGTAGGAAGTGATAGGGACCATGGCCTCGGGTGTGCAGGGCTCCAGTGTTAGAGCCCCCACCTCTGCTCGCATCTAAATTCCACTTGCAGGTGCTGAGGTGCTATTAGTTGCTGGTGTGTTCTCTGCAAATCCTGAATTTGCATTTTTCTCACCCTTTAATTAGACCCAGTTGTTTGGAGGCTGGGAGGAAGGCCTATTCTGGAGACAATAAAAAGGGGCTTCCTCCAGCCTGGAAGTCATTCTCTACCCTGTCTGGGGGGACCAGGTCCTTTCAAGTCCTCTAAAAGGAAGTTTAAGGGTTCGGGTGCCAGAAGGGGGCTGTGTAGGCCCAGGGCAGGTGGTCTTTTGCCTGTTCTGACCCTGCTTCCCCCCTTCTCACCTCCCTGTTGGTTCTGGGGCAGGTGGTGAGGGAGGTGAGGTGGTTGGTTCATAGCCCTGTTCCAGGTGGCAGGGAAGGCGGGGTGCCCCCCCCCACCCCCCGCCTGGCAGATGGCTGGGCTTGGTAACCTGGAGACCCAGAAGCACCCTGATAGCAAGAGCTTGAGAAAAGGGAGACAGTGACATTCCATCTACCCCCCCCCCGCCATCCCCACCCAGCAGATGGAAACTGGGGCTGGGCCACTCCGTTCAGGGCTGGCTAGAGAGCATGGCCAGGCAGCAAATGGTGAGCACCCACTCTGTACTCTAGTTACTGCACTGGCCCCTGCCCTCAGGTCTCCCCAAGTGGAGAGCAGCTTTTAAACTACAACAAATGCTCTTAGCTCTCACTCTGGGCCAGACACTGTTCTCAGTGTGTTGCACACAGTAGCTCAAGTCATTGGAGCAGCCATGTGATGGGCACCTTGGTTATCCCCATTTGCGGATGGGGAAACCGAGGCACCAGCCATTAGTAATGGGCCTGGGGTCACATGGTGGGCGACTTCAAATGTTATGTAAATGGCTCCAAACAAAAGGAGCAGCAAGTCAGAGCTGAGAGGTGCCAGTGGCTGGTGAGGAGGCTGGGGTCTACACTCGGGAGAGTGCAGAGGAACGGTATGTGGGGTAAGGCTGAATGGGTGGGTGCCAGGGATAGAAGGGCAGGCTAGGGTGAAGGGGCTGGGCTTGGGTGCTGGAGGGAGGACCAGAGCAACTGGATTCAGTGACTGGCTGGGGTGGGTGGTGGCAAGGGGCAGTGCAACTGATGGGGGAGTGTGCCAGGTGGGCGGAAGAACCTGGGCCAGAATTAGACATCCCAGGCCATGGAGGGCAGCGGCCTGCAAGTCCATCACTATGTCCATCTTGAGCAGGAGAGGGGCCTGAGTGCTCTCTGAGCATGAGTCATCAGGAGGGGTTCGCCAAAGGCACAGGGGAGAGCTGGGTAGATGCGAGGACTTGGGTTCAAGGTGAAGTATTACCTCCAGTTAGGAAGTAAGGTTAACCAGGAGGTGGGTGTTGGGGCCAGAGCCTAGACAACTGAGGGACAAACAGGTTAAGACTGAATTCAGGGACACACCAGGGGATCATCCATTTCAGGCTCAGTCCTGGCCTGGAACTCCCCCCCACAACCCCCTCAGCTGAAGGCCCCTGTCAGAACATGGCACTGGGCCCATTGCTGGAGCTGCCTGATTGTGTTTCAGAACAAAGTACTGGACGTGGATGGCATGAAGGTGAAGTTGCAGGTGAGGCAACTGGGGGAGGGTGAGTTGAGGGCACCTGAGAGGCAGTGGATAGCCTTGACCACTGGCCTATATCTGTCGCTGCAGATCTGGGACACGGCTGGCCAGGAGCGGTTCCGCAGTGTCACCCATGCCTACTACCGCGATGCACATGGTGAGCTCACGGACAGTGTCCCAGCCCAGGGGGTCAGGGTTGCGGTCTGTGTCTGTGGGTGCCCTGTTCCCTAGGCTTCTGCTCAGAGAAGGGTTGTGGGTGACTGGAGGTGTCCTCACTGGCCCTCTGCCCCCAGCACTGCTACTGCTCTATGATGTCACCAACAAGGCTTCCTTTGACAACATCCAGGTCAGTGGCTTCCTTCTGGGTGGGTATGGAGGGTGGTGGCAGTGATGGGCCATGAGCCCAACCCCAGCCTCCCTCAGATGGCATCAGGGTCTGAGGACCCTACTGACAAACAGCAGGGAGGGGGAAAGAGGGCCCCTCTGGGCTTTTGGTGGCCCAAGTTGAGAGTATGAGCCAAAGGTGGCCTAGGTGACCTTCCAGCTCCATTAGCCTTAGCAACACCTTGAACATTTGTCAGGGCACCTCAGCATGGCACACGGGTAAATTTCTGGGCCCTTCCTATTAGAGGCGCTGTGTGGGGTGTGGCCTGGAGAGGGAAGGGGTATGGGGAACACCAGCCTGGTCTCAGCTCTCCCATGACAGGCCTGGCTGACTGAGATCCAGGAATATGCCCAGCACGACGTGGTGATCATGCTGCTAGGGAACAAGGTGGGCACCCACCCCTGTCCTTTCCCTCTGGGGTGAGCCCCAGGCCAGTTCTCACCAAGACCCCTGTGCCAGGTGGACTCTGCCCAGGAACACGTGGTGAAGAGGGAGGATGGGGAGAAACTGGCCAAGGTGAGTCTGGGCAAGGTGGGTGGCTAGGAGGTGCCCTCCTGGGACTGTAGGGCCTGGGCTGTCCCCACTAGGATGCCGCCTGGCTAGCAGCAGCTGTTTGCAGGAATATGGGCTGCCTTTCATGGAGACCAGTGCCAAGATGGGCCTCAACGTGGATTTGGCCTTCACAGCCATAGCAAAGTAAGTCCTGGCAGTCATCAGAAGACCTCCAGATTTAGATCCAGGGTCTGAATCCCCTTACCGGGGATACAGGCCACCCTGTCCCATGGTCACCCCTGCCCCACAGGGAGCTGAAGCAGCGCTCCATGAAGGTCCCCAGCGAGCTCCACTTCCAGCTGCACGACTATGTCAAGAGGGAAGGCCGCAGTGCCTCCTGCTGCAGACCCTGAACGTAGCTGGGTAGAGCTACTGGGCATCCTGCTGGGAGGCCCAGGCTCAGCCCAACCCCTGGAAAGCTGGTCTACAGGGTCCTCTGACTTGTCACACAATGGTCAATCCCAGGTTTTCCAGGACTCTCAGGCTAAGCCTAGCCCTTCCCCTGGCTGGGTGGCAACCTGTATGGCCTCAGTGCTACCAAATGGGCTTCAAGGAGCTGGCAGGCATGCAGCTGTCCTTCACCTGCCGCAGCCAAGGGCCTCACAGAAAAGCAACTGTAGGAAGGGGTACGCCATGCAGGGCACCTGGTGCTCTCTGCTGCCCCCTGCTGGACAGAACTCAGCTTTTGAGTTGAGACAGCAGTCCCTAACCCTTTGAAAAGCCATGTCTTCAGCTGCACATGCTTCCCAGGCAGAGAATGGCAGGATTCCTGCCAATGCTCCAAGCTGAGGGCTTCGCTGAGAATAACATGTGTTTGTGCCAAGAACCCAGGGGTGCGTGCTCCCAGCCCATACTAGCAGACTCTGGCCCCATCAACAGGGTCTTCCTCTTAATTTCCATTGGAGGATGCCAAGACTGGATTTGTAAAACAAGGAATAGCGTGTGGTAGATTACAGAAATGTCAGGTAAACTAGGACTACCAGCTGTGGCCTGCTGACCAGGATACCATCTCATCAGGCCATGGTATTGGGAATGGCTTGCCCACAGTTGAGGCCTATACTGGGAGAGGTCAAGCAGAGGGGACTGGTAATGCACTACATCTTATACTAAAATCTTCAAGTCTTTTGATTGAGAGCCTTGTTTTCAGTCCTAGTGAATAAAGCTGTATTTTCTGGAGTGCCTCTGTCGTCCATTGAAATCACCTTTTAGAGCTCTCAGCAAAGCCCAGGTCCTGACTTCAACACTCAGAGGGTGGTACTCCTTCATTTACAAGGTTTGCAAAGAGATCAAAGCAGGGCTGTCTGGAACCACAACGCTGTCCAAGGAGCACGTGGTAACCTGGACAGTCGATTCAACTTCCCTCCCAAGGCACAAACACTCAGGGCTGATTAATCATGTTAGTGAGGAAGATTTCATGAACCCCATAGGGCAAAGACACAAAGAACTATCTTTTTTTTGGTCTTATATGCAAAACGGAGGTTGTCTCGGCAAGTGGGAAGTATGAACTTTCACTTTTATACCTGTACTCCTTCCCAAGGTTGCCCAGGCATGAGCTAGTCCTCCCATGCAGTCCTATGGTGTAAAAATAAAAGACTCTTGCACTCCAATAAACTTTTACCAGCTTTGCTTTATTGCTAAGCATTTCAAGTATTGTAGATATGGACTATTCCAGCCTTACCACCAGATACCTGGCCTGATTGATGTTCATTTACACTCAAAGTCTCCAGGTTACCAACGGCCCTGAAAGGCAAACAGTACAGGAATGTACACAGAAGCCCACTGTCCCCATTCGTTTTTACCCCCAACACCCACCCGTCAATGGGGGGGGGGGTGGCACCCTGAAGCCTCAGTTTTGCAAAAATAATCAGACTGCACGAGCAGTTTTCATACGAGGTGTCAGAAGTTAAAGCAATTCATCATAGGCTGGGAGCGGCATCGGGGAAGCCAGGTCTGGCCCAGTCTTACCTGCAGGGAGCTATAGGTCTGGAAGTTCGGACTTCCCCGCCGAACCGGGGGGTGGAGAGTGGGCAAGAAACGTGGACAACGTCGAGGACCACGGTGGAGCTCAGGCCGAGGCATGAGCCCAGAGCTACGCTGGCCTGTGTGTTCGAGCGACCCCCTCAGCTTTACTCGATGCCCAGCTCCTTTCCAGGTGTGGCACACACAGTCCACAACATAACCAGCCCTCAGTCTTCTACTTGACCCCGAAAGAGGGAGAATATGCCAGGTTCAAGCTTTTATAGAAACTGCCCCACCTCTGCGATTGGGTAATCCCGGCAGATACCCGCCCCCACCGCTGACACGCTCCGTTCTCTACTCCTCCTGATTTCACCAACAGCACCATGGCATTTCTTTTGGGGGCGGTCTTCCTTTTTGTAGAGGTCATTAAACCTGTGAGCGACGGAAGCACAGAGCCAATTAGACTCCGATCTGCAACATAGAGTGATTCTGAAGCCGCCAATCCAGACGCGCGTCATCGGCGCCGCCGGAAGTCGTAGTTTCTGAAGAGTCGCGCGTGGAACAGCCTCCCAGGCCACGAGAGAACCGCAGAACTACAAATCCCGATGGGCTCAGCGCGTGGGCACTTCCGGCTCGCGCGTCCTGTCCCTTTCCCAGCCGGCGGCTGTGGGGGTACCATGAAGAGGGAGGGTGGTGCTGCCACTCCCGGGCGGCCGCGGGCGGGTGAGTGTCCGCGCGGCGCGCCCGGCCGGGGCCTCGCGCCTCGGGGCCGCGCGGTGGGGGCGGGAGCTGGGTGCTTCGGGGTCTGGGGAGGGGTTGAGCCTTGGGGGGGCGGGGCTGAGACGAAACGGGGTCTCGGCTCCTATCCCTCTCTTTGCCTGTCAGCTGGTTCCTTGCTCGTTCCATTCTTTCTTTCTCTTCCTTTTTATTCATTCCTTCTTCCTGTGTTTATTGGGCGCTGCCGGCACTGTTGTAGGCGCCGGGAGACTGCGGAGACCATGATCCCAGTTCTCATAGGCTCTTCTGGTGTGGGATTTCTCAGCCTCGCTACTGTTGACACTGAGGGCTAATCATTCCCTGCTGTGCCTTGTAGGGTGTTGAGCAGCATCCCTGGTCTCTGCCTAGTAGATACCAGTAACTTCCCCCACCCCCGGCTGTGACAACCAAAAATGTCTCCAGACGTTGCCAAACGTCTCCTGGGGGACAAAATCCCGCCCCACCTTGAGACCCTGTGATCTAGAGGGAGGAAGGGCTGACAATATACAGACAAAATCATGAGGAATTGTGGTAGGTGCTATGAAAGAAAGTACTGGAGGCTCCTGAAAGGCTTGGGGTGAGATGGGGGGACCTACAGCAAGCTGACTGCCCTAGAAGTTGCTGGAAGAACATACCAGGCAGAGGGAGCAAAATGTGCAAAGGCTTGTAGGTGCTGGAAGCGGTACCTCAAAGCAGGGCTTGGCCGTCATGGGGACCTGCATCTGGCCAACCCCCTGCCCCCTGGCTCCAGCATGGCCAGCCTGGGCCACACACTCCACTGGCTGCTATAGCCTCAAGGCCCAAGTGGGTGGGGACTCCAGGTAGCCTGATCCACAACCCCTCTGGGAGTTTTCCCAGGGCAAGCGGGTGCAGCAGACCCTGGGCTCCCTCCAGGGTGGTGGACTGGGGAGGGGTTCCCAACTAGCTGGCCTGCCCTCCCACGCGGGCTGCTCAGAGAAGGCATCTGGTAGGTGTTATCTAAAGAGGGGCTAGAGCATTGCACATGGCTCTTCAGGTCCGCATTGGACAGTGAGCACACCCCAGGGTCCTGGAAGGCCCAGGGCCCTGTAACCCTTAGATACCGACGTGGGCAGACAAAGGCTCCTGGGCCCCTTCTCTGAGCTCCCCTAAGCAGAAAACAGGTAGGGTGGGGGCTTGGAGGGAGCTGAGGGAAGGAAAACCTTTTCTCATCCTCCTGACTCCCACCCCAGTCTTCCTAGCCTGCCCAGTCCAAGGCTTTTCCCAGTTTGGTAGAAGCCAGGCCCTCAGGCAAGTGAGGGTTCTTGCTATAGTTGACAATTTCCTGACTGCCTGAGAGCCTCGGGCTGATGGTGGGGTAGGGAAGAGACCTACTGCTCTGGAGGTCCAGGGCACATCCCCAGGACGACTGGGCCCAGCATCCCTATAACTGGGGTTTTGGCCTGTAGGACCAGAAGATACCGTAACAGGAAGATTATTATTGCAAAATGCAGCCCTTGGGGGACTGGGCTGAGAGCATCTTGCTCAATTCTGAGATGCTTAGCAAGCAATCATTGTTCACGGCTGGGCGGGGTGCACGGATGGGGGCTGCTGGATTGCAGCCCCAGGTCCTGCCTACCCCATCCCTGGCCGAACCCTGAAATGGTTCCCTCTCTCCTTTCCTGGCTCAGCTTGACTCGTGGGCCAATCTTGTAGGTCCCCACCCCCAACAGGTTGTGTGTCAGGGCTGTGGACCTGGCTGCTGTTGGCCTCCCAGGACTTTCCAGCCAATTGCCCTGCGAGCCCCGCATGCCTTTCTGCTTACTTCACTTCATAGTGAGGGACAACCAGATGCCTGCTCTCCCAGACTGTGGTGACAGGCACTTGGGCACGCTGGACTCACAGGAGCTGGTAGGCTGGCTGTGGTCTGAGGGGGAGTGCCTGTGGGGGCCTTGGCCCTGGACCTTGGGCACTGTTCACTGGAGCCATCATCTGGCCTCTTGGCCAATGGAATTTGCAGTGGAAGGAGCAGATGGATTGTAAGATGCAGGTCAGTGTCAGCAGTGGCCTCCCTGTGAGTCCCCAGCCTCCTCCCTGCCCTGTGGTGCTGAGACAGCAGCCAACCTTGGGTTTCCTGAGAGGGTGGAGCCTTTCCTGCTGCTAGTAGAGTCCTGGAGCTCCTGTTTCAGGCTGTCGGGGCCTCACTCTGGCCAGGTGTCCTTACCCCCAAGCAGGGGGGCCACGAGACTTTCTGCTTAGTATAAAGACCAGCAGTGGTGCTGTAGGCGAGGATTCCGCGCTTGCTACATTCACACCTCTGCCTGAGGGCCTGGGATTGCCCATTCCCTGGAGACTCTGCCTTTCCTCTAGGGGACAAGCCATCAGGGAGTCTGGTCTGGGGCACACAGCCAAGCACCTCAGGTCACAGCAGGGGGAGCGGTGGATAGGATGGAGAGACTTTGGCCAAGCTCTCGGGCACCCCTATTAGCTGGACCCGAAGGGCAGTCAGAGCACGGGGTGGGGGTGGTGCCTGGTAGTAGAGCCAACTGCAGGGCCTGAGCGCTGTCCTGATGAGGACTGAGTTGTGAAGGCTAGGACGATAGTATTGCAGGTGGCATTTGAAGGAGCAGGTCGGGGGAGAGGGACAAGGAGACATCAGGGACAACAGGCAGCTTATGAGCACAGTGTGGAGACACAGGGCCCAGGAGCCAGCCCCTCTCTGCAGACCCGTAGGCAGGCTTATGGGACCATGGGGTAGACCCCAGCACACTGCATTGCTGTAGTGTGGGGGAGACAAGGGGGAACGTTGCCAGATGGGCCAGGTCAGGAGAGCCTGATGGAGAAGGTGCCAGAACTGGTTGGACTGTACCATTGCCCTCCATGCTATACTCACCTCGGGATGGGACAGAGAGCATCTCCCGTCTTCTCCTGCAGTGTGGAGGGCTCAGCAGCCTTACACCTGGAACCTTTCTTAGTCCTGTGGGGCTTCCAGACCACAGGGGGGGCCCCCTACCTCCCGTGGCACCACTGGGAGTAAGATGAGCCTGGCCGCCTCCCCATAGGGAACCCAGCTTCAAACCTGGGCCTTGTGGTTCAACATGGCCAACTCTACCACAGTAGGGGCAGACAGGGCTCATGGCAACAGACTGCTGTGCGTCCTGACAGTAGGAAGACCCCTGGAGGGGCGCCTGCTGATAGGGCCACCAGAGGGTGGGCACTTTTGGGCAATAGAGCAGCTCTTCTCTCTGTCCTCAGCGTCTCTGATCTCTTCCTTCACCTACAGGCACGCCTGGGTCTGGTCAGTGCTTCTGGGCCACCCCAGCCCCTCTCTTCTGAGGGCTGGAGTGGTTGGAGGCCTGGGATGATTTGCACTATGCCATCTCCCTGCCATCAACCCAAGACCTGAGTCACACTGTTGGGGGGCAAGGAGGCAGCCCTAGTTTCTGGGGTGGGTGACCTGCGGAAGGTGAGGAGGTGAGCTCCAGGTACACCACCCCACAGGTTCTCTAAGGTGCGGCCAATGTTTCTGCCACCTCTGCCATTGTGCCAGGAAATAGACGTGTAACTTGGTCACTCTGTGTGTTCCCAGGCTTTGCCCCAGGGACTTTGGCCCTCGGACCCAGAGGAACAGACAGAACATGGGGGTGGGGGGATGGCTCTCCACCTCTAGATTTGAGCTGGGCATTTCCAAAGGGTAAAGCCATAAAGGAAGGTAGAACTGAGTGCCAGTTTCCTGCCTTCGCCCAGGGCCTCCTCCCTTCCTCAGGCCTGTCACACCTGGGATGGGAGGGAGGGGAAAAGACTTTGCCCACGTTGACCTGCCCTTGTTGGTATTGGCGATGGGAAGAGGTGGAAGTGTGCCCTGTGGTGGGCTGGCCAGAGCAGGCCTGCCATGTGGAGCAGCCCTAGCGAGCTGACAGGGACCTGACCACCATCTCTAAAGCCCCCCATTGTGGTCCACCCACAGGAGACGCTGCTGAAGGACCCTAGATGCCTCTCTAGAGCATGAGCTCGGGCAAAAGTGCCTGGTACAACCGCTTCTCTGGTGGACCTACCAATCTTCCCACCCCAGACATCACCACAGGGGTAAGGGGCACCCTCTGGGTAAGGGTCTGCCCTTTGTGCATATCCCACAGGTCCAACAGAGCTTCTAGAGCAGTCCTGTCCCTACCTGGGGGTCCTGTGGGTGGGCTGTGATGCACACACACACGGTGTGTTAGTGTGAAAGCATGTCAGTGCATGTTCGTGCATGTCCACATCCTCTGGAATCAAAGCCAAGTCTCATCAGTTCTCTTTCCAGACCAGAATGGAAACGACCTTTGGGCCTGCCTTTTCAGCCGTTACCACT
This sequence comes from Mormoops blainvillei, assembly GCA_004026545.1. NCBI lineage: Eukaryota > Metazoa > Chordata > Mammalia > Chiroptera > Mormoopidae > Mormoops > Mormoops blainvillei. The sequence goes on along the minus strand of PVJD01001931.1, from coordinate 86,698 downwards.
ATCACCAAAGGTGAGCTTGTGAGCCCAGGCCAGCCGAGCTAGGCAGAATCTGGGCACCCTTAACTCTACCAGAGCCTGTGGGGCCCTTCTTGGTGAGGTGGGGAGAGGGAGCTGGCACTGGAAAGAGGGCAGCTCAGCTCAGCAGCTCCCCCCACCCCGCCAGGTGGCAGGAGCCTGCAGTCCTGCTCCCTATGGCTCTGCTCTTGCCACTGTGTCCTTCCCCACCCCAGTATCCCCCTTCCCCTTCTTTGTGGTACCTTGCTCATCACTCTCCAGGGAGGGCTGTCCCAACTTCCCTGGCACCCCATGCACACCTGTCCCTTGTCATAGTGACCCCCACTCACCGCTGCCCCAGGTTCCTAGCAGCCTCCAAGTTTGGGCTTGGGGACTGTGTGGGCATGGGTAGGGAATGGGAAGTGCTCATGGGGTCCTTTCTCAAGTCTGATCCCACAGTTGTGGCTCCAGTGATGACTGTCCAAGGAGGTCATGAGGAATTGGCACATGAGGGCATGGTCTCCTTCCCAAAGTTACAGGGGAAGGGCGACCTGTCCTGTCAGGACCAGGGTCTAGGGGATGGTTTGTTCGTTTGCCTTTTTGGCACTCGGCCCATCCCAGCATACCAGCTGCTAACTGGTTTTTAAATTGCTTTTCCCTGGTTTCCTCTGCATGCACGTGGCAGTACAGTCACAGGGCCACTGCACACCCACTCACACCAGCTTTTCCTTATCACTGGGTGACACCCCCAGGAGCCCTCTTTTTTTCTTAAGATGTTTTTTTTTCTGAGGAAAAAACAAATATCACTTCTAATCTCATCACTCAAGTTACTTTCTTTTTGTTTTAATCCTCACCTGAGGATATGTTTATTGATTTTAGAGAGAGAAAGGGGGAGAGAAAGAAAAACATCTATGTGAGAAGGAAATATTGATCAGTTGCCTCCTGTACATGCCCCGATGAGGATCAAACCTGCAACCTTTTGGTGTACAGGACAATGCTCCAACCAACCGAGCCACCCGGCCAGGGCCCAAGTAATTTTCTTAATTCCTCATCTACCTGTAGAGATGGCACAGCCTTGTCCCGGCAGTTGAAAGCTCCCAGGCAGTGAATGATGGGCCCATCTTGCCCTTGTCCCACCCAGCGACCCCCTTGGTGGTGTGGATGAGTCGGAGCCATGCATGAACAATTGCCTTGTTTGGCTTCTCTCAAGATAGATTATTGAAGCCTATATGAAACTCAGGCCTTTGGAGCTGGTTTTGGTGACATCTGGCCCTGGCTGGGGCCTGAGGCCAGTGGAAACCACTCCTTGCTTTTGGCAGCCAGGATGACAGGCAGTAGGAGAAAGGCATGAGCCTCCAGCAGCCTTCCCGGGAGGAAACAAGAAGGCCAGTGGCCAGTTCCGGGGTTGTTGGTGAGCCAGGATAGGAGGTGGGAAATGAGTGACCCTAGAGCACCATACTGCCATCTTGGCCTCTGTATGCCAGCTGAGGGGCTTCAGAGCTCTCCATACCTCAGTTTCCTCTATGGACTGAGTCTATCAGAGAGCTGACCTGGCAAGTTCACCTTGAGGGTTAGATAAGATGATGTCCTAGCTCCTACCAGGTGACCTTAGGTGTAGTCACTCAGGTGTTAGCCTTGAGCCTCAGCTGGGCAAAGTGGTCCCTGGGTCAGGCTTGGTGCTGGGAGCTTGTTGTAGAGGCTGAGAGAAGACCCCTCCAGCACCAACCCCAGCTCCCCGGGGGCTGCAGGACCCAGCACTAGAACTGTCCGGGGCAAGCCAAGCACTGTGGCGGAGTTCAAGTGATTAGACCTGGGGAGGCCACCAGGCCCTGCACCCGTTTCACCTGCCTCATCGCTGGGAGGGCTGAGAGCTAATGATGGTCCGCAGAGCAGGCCGGGGCTGTTGCTGGAGGCACAGGGCCAGGTCATGCTGTGCACTGCGTAGGCACCTGCTGAGGATGAGGTATTTTCCAGTTGCCCCCCAAGCCCAGCCCCAGCCAAGTTGCCGTCAGATCCCGAAGGAGGCAGTGGGAGCCAGCATGGGTAAGGATGCTTCCTAGAGAGGACTAGCCAGATGGCCATCCCAGTCTCTGGCCCACTGCTCACCACAGTATGTCAGGCTTCCCCCGGTGGCCCACAGTCACAGCACCCTGGCCCTCTTTTCTTGGCAGCGGATGGGACCAGCACATACAAACAGCACCGCAGGACGCCCTCCTCTTCCAGCACCCTTGCCTACTCCCCTCGGGATGAGGAGGATAGCATGGTAGGTCTGGGTCACGCTCATCCCTCCTCACCTCACGGGAGCATCCCACCGTGCCTTGACTCCCAGGGCCAGGTCCCAGGAGAGGATGAAGGTGGGATGCTTAGCCTTGAGGAACCTTGAGTTACAGTTTGTAGCGGGAAGGGAGCTGGTGGGACAGAGGGCTGGCACGTGCAGACACTCTGAGTCCTGAGCACCAAGACTGGATTGCATGGGAGAGGTGGCCGTGAGGGACTGCTGGGCCAGAGGGTGTGGTGCGTTTGGCTCCATCTTGAGTGGGTGGGAGCCACAGAAAGTTCAATCAGGAGAGTCCCCATTTTTTGAGCCCCTGTGCTGCCTGAGTAGAGGATTGAGGGGTGGGTTGCCAGGTAGAGGCAGGAGGCCTGGGAATGGGCTCCTGATGAGGGAGATGGGCCCCAGAAGATGGGGAAAGGAGGACAGGCCTGCAAGGAAAAGAGTTCAAAGCAGAGTGGGGGCTGGCTTCGGTGCCTGGGCCACATGGCTGGGGTCATAGTGGACGTGAGACCTGCTGGTCCTTCGGCACTCGCAGCTGGGCTCTGCACCTGCCTGGGGGAGCAAGGACTAGTTCAGCTGAGGTGGGGGGCACACAAGCACGCTTGAGCTCTTCCGCCGCTGACCTGTCCTGTGCCCTGCCTTCCGCTTTCCCTTGGTTGTGGCCCCCGGTTCTCCTGCCCTCCCAGCCTCTCAGGACTGAAGGCTTCTCCTTGTGTTGGGCTGCCAGGCCTTTATTTCCCATTTAATAGGAAGAAAACAGTTTTTCAATTACTTGAACAGACACGTTCACGTGCCAGGCCCTGCACTAGGCCTTCCGTTAAAGATAAGTCATACAACTTGCCCCACTTTCTTCCTCCACAACCTCTCACTGGCCCACACACGAGAGTGTGACTGGAATCAGAAGGCCCAGCCTCCTGCTGGGGCCTCCAAGGAAGCGAGTTCCCTGTGTGTGGGGTTGTGATCTCGGTGCTTAGTAGCTTGAAGGAAGTGAAAATGTGCTGCGAAGGCCCCGAGGCCATGGCTGCAGGGGCATCTTCTCTGTTGGCTGCTGGGCCCCTGGAAGCTACCCCTCTGCCTGCCCTGGGTGGCCGACAGTGTCAGCCCCTCACTCAGGAGGGCAGGCCTGGCTTGCTCAGCCCAGCGCCTGCCTGGGTCTGCTCTTGCCCTCCAGTTTCCACTGCTGCCCGTGGAATGGTTTGACTCACTTCCTATAACTTGTCCCTTGTTTCTCATGTAGCGTTTCTATGCAGACTTGCTACTTGGAACGCTGTGAAGGGAGGCGGGCACAGCACTGGTGAGGGAAGTGCTGTTTGTGGGCACACCAGGGACACAGGGGGCTCTGCTGCCTTTTCTTGGGAAAGCTGGGCCCTGGAACTGGCCAGGCCTCTGTGCAGAGCTGGCACCACCTGACCAAGCCTTCTTCTACCCCCTGGAGGGTCTAACACCCTGAGCTGGTGGGGAGAGGTTGGTTCCGGCTGCCCAACACCCACAGAGGCTCAGAGACAGTTGGGCCCCAGAGCAGCCAAGACTAGGAGGGGCCTGTGGAGGCAGAAGGTTTGTGGCTTATGAATGAGGCTTCTCACTGTGAGGCGGGGAGTGTGGGATCAATGGCTCTTGAAGGATATCTTCTGGAGCATTCCACATCTAGAGGGAAGGGACAGCTCCCTACGCCAAGATTCCCCCAAATCTCATCCTCGGTGGCCCTGGCAGAGGCAAGCACCCGTGTCTGTCCCTCCTGCCCTCAGAAACCTGGCCAGGGTTCAGTGGGTGTGTTTCCGCCTTCCCTGGGAGCCGCATTGGCCTGGCTCAGTGTCCCCAGCCAGGGAGGCCAGGCAGGCAGCTGAGCCTAGCGGGCACCTGGCGCCTCTTCCAGCCAGCCCTCGTTCCCTTCACTCCAGCAGTCCGGGGCTGTGGCTGCCCTGGGATTGGCTGCTGGAGATGCCCCCTCTGCAGCCCACATTCCCTCACGGGAAGCAGGAAGCAGGCCTAGCGTGTCCTCACAGAATTGAATAGCAGGAAGTCTCTCCATTTACACAAAGAAAGTTGGCAGACGTGAGTGGGTGGCCCAGCAGGGCCTGGATCGCTGGACAGGAGCGGGCCTGGGCATTGCACCAGCTCCCCATACACACACCATGGTCCCTGCAGCCTGAGTGAGCAGCCACTAGGATGGGGTGGTCCTGGGGGCCCGCTGCCCTCAGTGCTCACAGGGGCTTGGCCCTGCCCTCCCGCTGGCTGACGGGCGCCTGTCTCCATGCTGTAGCCCCCCATCAGCACCCCGCGCCGCTCTGACTCGGCCATCTCCGTCCGCTCCCTGCACTCTGAGTCCAGCATGTCCCTGCGCTCCACGTTCTCGCTGCCTGAGGAGGAGGAGGAGCCGGTAGGTGTGGTGGCCAGTGTGGGCTTAGCACAGATAACTCCAGGGGACCCTGACTGTGCTGTAGCAGTGGTGGGGGGCACTCTCCCCTTGGGCACAGTGAGGGAGTAGAAGGGCCTGGTGAGAGCCCCCGTCCCCTCTGGTCCACATCAGGACCCCAGGCCAGGTCCCCTAGGCAAGTTCTTCCTACTTCCCACCCCAGGGGCTTCCCCAGGACCAACTTCAGGAACCTGTGGGGGGCCCTTTCTTGTTGCCATACCAGGTAGAGGGTAGGTGCTGGCCGGCAGGGGGCACACCCGGAGGGATCCTCCGTGGTTGGGCCCCCTCAAGTTCAGGCCCAGCACTTGGCCTCAGCAGATTCCTTGGGACACACCCCAGCTGAGGTGCCCCCTGAGAGGGCAGCCCAGGCCTAAAGGGGGAGGGGCTGGGTTCCCCCACCCACATTAGCACCCCTGGGCCCACCCTCACTTGCCCTGCCTGGTTCTAGGAGCCACTGGTATTTGCCGAGCAGCTCTCGGTGAAGCTGTGCTGCCAGCTCTGCTGTAGTGTGTTCAAGGACCCTGTGATCACGACGTGTGGGGTGAGGCCACCTGTCCCCTCCCTGACCTGGGCACCACCTTGGGGCTGGGTGGGCTGCCAGCCCCATTCATGTGGAGCCAGAGGCCCTGGTCTGGCCACCCAGCAGGTGCCCTCTGCAGTGGGCATGGGGGTTGGTGGCTGTGGCTGCGCACCAACTTTATCCATTGTCTCCACAGCACACATTCTGTCGAAGATGCGCCTTAAAGTCAGGTAGGGCCCTTTTAGGTCCAGGTCTGGCCACCTCATTTCCCAGCTGGTGGGGCGGTCCCTCCAGGGAGGTCCCAGCCCAGGCCTAGCACTGATCATGCCCCGGGCTGCCTGGCAGCTTCTCCCTAGTCCTGCACAAAGTGTCTGTGCTGCAGGTGGCAGTGGCCCCTAGGTCGCTTGGGTCAGGTTCAAGACGTTGACAAGTAGAGCAGTAAGACCCACAACTCAGGGCTTCCTGGGCTCTGCACCCACTCTCGTTGGTGGAGGCCGCCCACACTGTCCGGGCTGCTGCCTTGCAGTCTCATGCCTTAGTAGCATCCAGGCACCCCTGTGAGGCCCAGGGCTGGGTCCCCTCCTGCTCTGTCCCCAGCCCTCTTGGCCCCGTCCCATGATCTCAGGTCAGCTGAGAGGCCTCACCCAGCAGTCGTTCTTGGTGGCCTGGTCATGCACCCCTTCATATTTTGGGCACCTCAGACGGGCAGGTAGACAGGTGGATCGAGCCCCTGACAGAGGCTCAGCCCACCAGCTAGGGAGGCAGGTTCCAGGCCGCTCACCGGGGAACAGAGCTGCCAGGGGAGGGGCTGGCTGGGTGAGCCATGGGGTCACCATGTCCTCCCCTCCAGAGAAGTGTCCCGTGGACAACGCCAAGCTGACGGTGGTGGTGAACAACATTGCTGTGGCCGAGCAGATTGGGGAGCTCTCCATCCACTGTAGGCATGGCTGTCGGGCAGCAGGGGTCGGGAAGCCCACTGTCTTTGAGGTGGACCCCCGAGGGTGCCCCTTCACCATTAAGCTCAGTGCCCGGAAGTAAGTGCCCCCTTTAGTCCCCAGCTCTCCACCGATCAGGGGTGCCTCTGGGGACTCAGCCTGTTCTGTGTCTTGCCTCTCGCAGGGACCACGAGAGCAGCTGTGACTACAGGCCTGTGCGGTGCCCCAACAACCCAAACTGCCCACCCCTCCTCAAGATGAACCTGGAGGCCCATCTCAAGGAGTGCGAGCACATCAAGTGTCCCCACTCCAAGTACGGGTGAGTGGGCGGGGGTGGGCTCCAGGGGGCTGCCCTGGGGCAGGGGTGGGTGGGCAGGAGGGCGGGTGGGCCTGGGCTGGCATTCACCGTCCCTCCTTCAGCAAACCTTTGTTGAGATCCACCTGTGTGCCGGGCACTGGGGAGACAGCCAGGGTCCCTGGGGAGATGGACCTTAGCGGGAGCCACACCGTCGACTGTGTAATTATAAACCGAGGTACAGGTGCTGTGAAGGAGAGACCTGAGCCCCATGGGAACAATGAGGGGTCAGAGTGGCTGGGGAGCTGGGGGTGGTCAGGGAAGGCATGAGATGAGAACTACGAAATGTGTGGGCATGAGCCGGGCAAAAACCAGGGCAGGGGCATCTGACAGCTGGACCAGCAGGGGTGGACCTGAGCAACCAGCCAGAGTTGAGAGCAGATGGGAGGTAGGGCGGGAAAAGAGGCAGGCTGGTGAGGGGTGTAGAGGAGCCCTTGAAGAGTTTTGAGTAGAGCAAAATGATTGGGTATCTCTTGCAGAGTGGCCTGCTGCATGCTGGTGGGAGCAGGATAGATGGGCAGACATACAGGTGTGGAGAGGATGGTGGCCCATCTGGGGTGCCGTGGGCCCAAAAGTGGAATTTGAGAGAGATTCTTGGGGTTGAGAAGGCAGAAGAAGGGTCCTGCTCTGTGGGCTGGTGAGCAAGGGGACAGGCAGCCATTCTGTCCCTCCAGGTGCACGTTCATTGGGAACCAGGATACCTATGAGACACACCTGGAGACCTGCCGCTTTGAGGGCCTGAAGGAGTTCCTACAGCAGACAGATGACCGCTTCCACGAGATGCACGTGGCTTTGGCTCAGAAGGACCAGGAGATCGCCTTCCTGCGCTCCATGCTAGGCAAGCTCTCAGAGAAGATTGACCAGCTGGAGAAGAGCCTGGAGCTCAAGTTTGGTAAGATGCCGGTCCAGAGGGGGTGGAGGTGTAGTTCCTCCTCCTGGTCCCTGACACCTCCCCCGCCACTCAGATGTCCTGGACGAAAACCAGAGCAAGCTGAGCGAGGACCTCATGGAGTTCCGCAGGGATGCATCCATGTTGAATGTGAGCGGGCAAGGGACAGATGCAGGGAGGGTGGGTGGGAGGGGGACACCGGACTGGCCCTCTGGCTGGACTCCAGCAGGAGGCTTGCCCTGCTCAGCATTAGGTGTCTGTACCGGGGAGGGCTGCTGCTGCACCTGCCCTGCCCCGGCGGAGCTCAGGCTGGCGGGCAGGGGGATTGTGAAGTCATGTCCACCATGCCCTCCACTCTTGGCCTTGCAGGATGAGCTGTCCCACATCAATGCACGGCTGAACATGGGCATCCTAGGATGTGAGTATGGGCCCACTGCTGCTCCCACTGCTGTCCCCAAGGACCCCTCTGTCCCTTACCAGCTCCTCCTGTCTCTGCAGCCTATGACCCACAGCAGATCTTCAAGTGCAAAGGAACCTTTGTGGGCCACCAGGGCCCCGTCTGGTGTCTCTGCGTCTACTCCATGGGGGACCTGCTCTTCAGTGGCTCTTCCGACAAGACCATCAAGGTGGGTGGGGTCCTGCCTAGGTGAGCCTGGCAGGGTGGAAGATGGGTACTGCCCATGGGCGGGCCTTTCTCTCATAGGCAGAGCTTTCTTGCTGATGGTGGCTTGCTTCCTCATTTCCACCATTCCACTCCTGGCACATCTTGCTGGGACCCCCCCGACTCTGGTCTCTGCAGGTGTGGGACACATGTACCACCTACAAGTGCCAGAAGACGCTGGAGGGCCATGATGGCATTGTGCTGGCGCTCTGCATCCAGGGGTGAGTGCAAGCATGTGTGTAATCCACTGACCACAGGGGCCCACCCAGAGCCAGGAGCTTGAGACCCCAGGCTGCTGCCCTGTGCATTGTGAGCTCAAGCCTGTGTAGACGCATGTCAAAATGTGGCTGTATCTGTCCCCTCCTATAAGGCACTTGTGATCTTGAGCAGGGAGGGTTCTTGGGCGGAGACAAGGGACCCTCCATCTCTGATGTTGTACATTGACAAAGCGTATTCCTGGCCCCGGGGTGCCCCGGGCAGCCGGAAGACAGAGATGGGACATTGTAGAGCCGAAACAGGAGCTCAGCTGTCACTAGCCTGGGCATAGCTTGGGGACAGGACCACAAAGCAGCAGGCCCACCTCCCTCCTTGCCCCTATGGTGGCCCCTTCTAGACCTTCCCTCCTGTCTTACATCATGAGGGGTTGCGCTGTGGGCATGAGCGCAAGAGAGAGAGGTGGGGATTCTTGATCACAGGGAGCAGCAGCTTGACTGCCAGCAGCACTGACGAGGTAATTACTACCCGGCTCATCTGTCAGACACTTGCCGCACAGGCACCAGGGTTTGGGCCCCCACTTCCAACGTCCCTTCACTGAGATAGGAATACTGAGGCTGGGCTTGAAGAAGCAGCAGTGGCCTTGGCACTGCCTCAAGCTGCTGACTCCCGGTGGCCAGCGCTGCCTCGGCCTGCACGGCAATGTCAGTGAGGACGGTGGCTTCTTCTGCCCTGACACCTTAGCTTTGCTTCCCCAGGTGCAAGCTCTACAGCGGCTCAGCAGACTGCACCATCATTGTGAGTGGGGCCTGCGGGAGGGCCAGGCCACGTCAGTATCTGGGAGCCCCAGGCACACTGTGCCACTGGGGCCTGGGCTCATGGCAGCGGGGCCGGTGCCTGAGGCTTCCTGTCTTCCCACCTGCCAGGTGTGGGATATCCAGAACCTGCAGAAAGTGAACACAATCCGGGCCCACGACAACCCAGTGTGCACGTTAGTCTCCTCGCACAACATGCTCTTCAGTGGCTCCCTGAAGGCCATCAAGGTCAGGCAAGGCAGTGTGTGTGCATGTGCCAGGCATTGGGGTGCCAGATGCCTGGCCATCCAGCCTACACTCACAGCCGTCCCCACAGGTCTGGGACATTGTGGGCACTGAGCTGAAGCTGAAGAAGGAGCTAACAGGCCTCAATCACTGGGTTCGGGCCCTTGTGGCTGCCCAGAGCTACCTGTACAGTGGCTCCTACCAGACAATCAAGGTACCCCTGTGCCACGCTCCCAGTGGCAGGTCCCCTCCCTGTACCAGCACTGCCCTGCTTCCTTCCCACCCAGGCAGGGAGACCCTCACATACACCCTGGGTGGTCGGCGGGCTGCCCATGGTGTCTGAAGCCCCTGAGGTCCTGAGGGTAAGGCACCTGGCCTGGGACCAAGTGGCCTGCACTTGCCTATAGATCTGGGACATCCGGACCCTCGACTGCATCCATGTCCTACAGACGTCTGGTGGCAGTGTATATTCTATTGCCGTGACGAATCACCACATTGTTTGTGGCACCTACGAGAACCTCATCCACGTAAGGGTGGACACCTAGGGGCAGGGCCTGACTCTGGGCCCCTGTCTCCACCATCTGTGTCCCTGACCTGCCTGTGCCATCACCCCAGGTGTGGGACATCGAGTCCAAGGAGCAGGTGCGAACCCTGACAGGCCATGTCGGCACCGTGTATGCCTTGGCAGTCATCTCGACACCAGACCAGACCAAAGTCTTCAGCGCGTCCTATGATCGGTCTCTGAGGGTCTGTGCTGGCCTCGTGACAGTGGGAGGCTCAGGGCAGGTTGCCAGGCCTGGGTGGGTCCTCATGTCTCATGTGCCCCCAGGTGTGGAGTATGGACAACATGATATGCACACAGACCCTGCTGCGTCACCAAGGCAGTGTGACTGCATTGGCTGTGTCCCGGGGCCGGCTCTTCTCAGGGGCTGTGGATAGCACTGTGAAGGTCAGTACCTTGGCTTGGGTCATCCAAAGGGGCTGGCCACACATGTGGAGCAAGGGGTTGGGGGTGAGGAGGCAAGCAGCCCTGGGCAGGTATGAATGGCAGCTGGTATTGGGGCAGGATGGCCAAAAGGGCACCTGAAACAGAAACTTCCTCTGCAGGTTTGGACTTGCTGACAGAATACAGGCCGGGTCTTGGCTGCTTCTGGGCCCACTGTAGGCCTATCTACGCCAGGCTGGCCACATGGGTGGTATCAGGGTCTCTGCCTGCCCATTTGGGGATAGGCAGGCAGGCTCAGCTAGCCAGGCAGTGCCCTCCTGATCCTGCACCTGGTGAGCGTCCTTCTCTGCCTGGCTCTGTCATCATTGCTGCTAGGACAGTGCCCAGCCCCTCTTTCTACACTCCAGGTATAATGCTCGCCCGGTCCACTCTCCATCCCCATTCCTGATGGACTACAGGGCCTTTTTACTCAACTTTTCTATTGTTTTTAGACTGTACATAGATTTGATTACTTCCTGATTGAAATAAAAGCTGCACAGCTCTGACCGGTGTGGCTCAGTTGGTTGGGCATCATCCTGCAAAGCGAAAGGTCGCCGGTTCAATTCCCAATCAGGGCACATGCCTAGGTTGCGGGTTCGTTCTCCATTTGAGAAGCAACCGATCGATGTTTCTCTCTCACATTGATGTTTCTCTCCCTCCCTTTTTCTCTCCCTCCCCTTCTCTCTAAAAATAAATAAAATCTTAAAAAAAAAAAAAAGGAGGAGGAAATTAAAGCTGCAGACTGTGGCTGTGAGTAGGGATGGTCCTGGGGTGAGGGAGAGGCTGCCTGAGAATACCGGTGTGCTCAGGCACCAGCAGCCAGCGGTGGCGGGCGGGGGGCGCATTGGATAGGGAGGGGCCACCAAAAGGGCTCCTGTTGTCTCTTCACCCCAGGATGTAGTCCTCTCAGTGACTTCCTTTTCCTGCCAGGAACAGGCTAACACCCCATTTTCCCAACATACACTACCAAGAAGTGAGCCAGGACGTTTTCTGCTGTTTATTGACAGCTGACAGTACCTCCCTGCCCAGACCCCCACTTCCCACCTGCTGGAGCCCCAGCATGGGCCACCTACTAAGGAGAGGCCAGGTGCATCCACTAGGAGAAGCAATACAGCATGACAACTAGAAGGGGCCTCACATTCCCAGATGCCACCTTGACTGATCCCCTCCACCCACCTTGTATCACAATCGCTGGTTTTTGGCGTTTTAATTTTTTTTTTAAGAGATGTCAAAGTTGTGTCCGACACACGTGGATCAGCAAACACAATAGAGGAGGCCGGTCAGTACTTTTTGGAGGGGTAGGGGGAGAGGGGAGAAAGAGGGTGAGAACGACCACACGACACAGCCTTGGACCATGAGCAGAAGCATCTGTGGGAATCCAGGTGGGGGTGGGCTGGCTGCCTACTTGGGGCCTGGAGAGGGAGGGTCAGGCACACCTTCACACGCGCCACACGCAGCCTCGCATGCACGCCCTGCACCCACTTCTGTCATCTAGCTGACCCACCACTTCACACTGTGCACAACTGCCCTGAAACCCAGGCAGACCTTCACAGCAGCACCCCACAGAGAAGAGGGAGCCCGCTGCATCATCTCCACGGCATGAAGGACACAGCCCAGCAGCAAGGCACATCCTTCGAGTTCTTCAGATGCAGAGAAATTAGGAGAGAGAGCGGAGGAAGGCCCTGGTGGAGCACAGACCCTTCCCCAGACCGAAGCCTTCTGCTGTGCTACTGGGCCAGGGGTCTGGCCACTCCTGGATAGAGGCAAGGAAGGACAGACAGACAGTGGCCAGGGCCTCTAACAGCTTTTGTCTCAAGCTAGACTCCAGTGTCTTTGCAGTTGGTAAATGGTTTTCTATAGGATCAATAATATTTTTTTCTTTAAATATATATTCGTTAAAGTTATACCTTTTTGTTTCTCTGGGGAAATCTGCCTCAGCTCATTCCCAATAAATTAATACTCTTGATAGCTTATATTCTGTGGGTACAGTGGGGCAGGGGTCCTGACCCCAGCCCCTTGTGCTGTGCCAGAGCCGCTGGCAGAGGTCCCCAATGGGCAGTTCTGTGCTGGGCATAGGCCTGTGCTCTGCCACAGATTGGGGAGGGGGCTACAGTGGCTTCCTCCCTCCCACTACCTCCCAGGGTGGGCCCAGCCTGGACCGGGGTGCCTGTGGCTGCCCCTTCCCTACACAGTGGGCAGAGCCTGGTGGTGGGTGGGCAGGTGGCCCAGCAGTTATTGCACAGGGAGCAGCAGACAGGGATGGTCACCCACAGGGCAGCAGCATCTGTCCAGAGCCCTTGGGTCCCTAGGCCAGGCAGTCTTCCAAGCTGAGCATCCTGCCCGAGCCCAGGGGGCAGGAGTTGTGCTTGTGCAGGGGCTGGGTAGCACGACCCGCCCCCGCCTCATGGCCCTGGCAGGCGTCCCCTGCACCCTGCCCCCTTCAGCCCTCTGCCCTGCCCATTTGGGCCGCGCCCAGAGGTGCCCATCCTGAGGTAAAGGTCAGTGTGCAGGCGGAGCCCAGACAGCATGGGCGGGCCCAACGTGGGCCGCGTCACTCCAGCATGGCGTCCAGTTGGTCCGCCAGGTCATCAAACATGCTGCCGATGTCATCCAGGATGCTACCCGTGCTCTTCTCCGTGGCCGAGGGGCTGGGGGTGGGCACAGCGTGAGTAGAGTGGAGCGGGGTGGGGCCAGCGAAAAGCGCCCCGCCCCTACACAGACGACGCACTGTTCAAACCAGCAGTGCATGGGAGGAGCCAGCTGAAGACCACACCCCACATTCGATTTCAGCCTCGGAATGTAAATTACCGGAGGCGTGTACAAACCCCGCCCACGCTGGACCCCACCCCACCGGGTAAGGTGTGGGTCTGAGACCACGCCTTTAAGGCATCAGTCACGCCCCACCCTGCACGACTCAGCCCCGTGCACTGACTTGGGTGGCACACAGACGCCTTCCGTGCCCACACCAGACCCCGTCCCGCACCTACCGCAGGCCCTGTGCGTCCTCTTGCCGGATCTTTTCTTCTACTGCTTGCAGCGCCGCCGCCAGGCACGCGCTGGTCTCCTCCAGCTTCTGCCTGGCACTGTCCCCAGGCGAGGCACCGTCGGACGCGGACGCGCCTGGGGGCCCAGTGGCTGCGGCGGCGGCTGCGGCGGCAGCGGCGCGCGGCGGCTTGGCGGGCACGTGCAGCGCGGGAGTGCTGGGAGACGGGGGCTTGGCGGGGCTAGCGCTCAGCGAGGGAGGCGTGCTGGCTGGCTTGGCGAGGGCAGAGGGCGGCTGGCGCACCGGCGAGGGCGTGGGCGACGGGTTGGCGCTGCCTGGCTGCAGCCCTGCCGCGGCCTTCGAGGGCTTGGGCGCCGTGGGCGGCGGCGGTGGCTTGGGAGATACGGGCGGCGGCGTGCCATGGGCACACTTCACTTCTGCTGGGAGGAGGAAACTCGCACCGCTGCAGGAGGTCGCGCTGTGCGCAAGTTGGCCATCCAGGCACAAGCCCTACCGCAGAACTCTGCCTCGCGCCCGGGGGGCGGAGATGCAGCCCTCAGAACTGCGGCCAGGTTGCGGCAGCGTCCCTTCGCTGCCCCTCTGCCCCCAGCCTGCTCCTCTATGGGGCATGCTTCCCCATGCAAACCTGGTCTCATTACTGCTTTCAAATCCCGCCCGGTCCGCCCCTAACTTTATCCCCCTCCAGGTGTGGCCCTTGGGTTGCTTGATTGCCACAGGGCCTTTGCAACTCTGACACTTGTGCCTGGAAGCCTCTCCCATCCCTTCCTGTGCTGGGGTCACTCTCCAGTTGGGTCAGGGTCAGACTTCTCCTTGACCCTTCCAGCATCCTGCACCTGTCCTCCCTCCACAGGTGTACTATTAATGGGTTTCTGTAATCCTCCCTCACTGAGCAACCTGAGGACCCAGTCACCCTCCTCCTAGCTCTGGGCTGGCACAGTTGTCTGATAGGTGGATGGATGAGAGTCTGAGGATACCTTCCCACCCCACTTCACCTGGCTGCCATCAAATCCAAGAAGAGAAAAACACCTCAGACTACGGAGTGGGAAGGTGGGGTGGAGGCCCTTCCCCAGCTGGCTCCCTCACCTACCTGGGCTGCCAGGACCTGGCAGCGGCACCTTCTTGGAGGCAGGTGTGGGCGACCCCTGGATCTTGGGCACCGGTTGAGCCAGGAGAGGCTTGGGAGAGACAGGTGGCTTGGCTGGCTTCCGGGCATCACTGTCTGGCGGGGGCAGCGGGGGCAAGTGCATCAGGTCAGACGGCGGTGGCTCAGCAGGTGGGGGTGGCGGGGGCAGCTCCAGGGGTCCAGCCTGCTCAGAGCCCAGTCGGCGGCGCACGGTGCCTGTGCCATTCTGGTACACAGACAGTGATGGAGGTGGCTCTGGACCTGTCTCCCGCTCCTTGGCCTTGGGCCGGCGTTTGACCGTGTCAGATTCAGTCAGGATGAACTTGACATTCTCCTGCTGGCTCTGCTTGGCTCGGATGCGCCTCTTGAGTGTGGCACTGGCCTCCACCCTGGCCAAAGGAGGGCCGTCCCCACTTGCCTCTCCCTTGGCTGGACCTCGAAGCCGCTGCCGGGTGGTGCCATCTTCCACAAAGTGGCCATGATCTGCAGATCCCACTGGTTCCCCAGGCCCCCGGCGGGCAGTGGCCAGTAGTCCTGTGACAGGCCCACTGAGCGTGCGACGCCGGTTCACCACCTCTCCGTCAGGCCCAATGGCCTCCTTGTGCTTCACTGAGGCCAACACTGTGGCCACCCGGCCTGGCTCCTGGCTGTCAGGGTGAGGTGTAGGGTGGCCCTCAGGGGGCCTACGGGCTGCCCGGCCCCCGCCACCAATGGATGACAGCTCGAGCATGGCTGCAATGCTCTTCACACTGCCAGCACTCCCTGTGTCCACGCTGCCGACCAGGTCACTAGCCCGCCGGCGCTGTGCCCGAGCCCCCAGATGACCATCCTCAGTCCCGGCCCCCTTGGTCTCAGCATCTGGTACTGACTCATCAGCTAGGGTGGCGCTAGCCATGGCTGAGCTAGAGCGCTTGGGCGGAGGTGGTGGGGGACCCTTCTTTCGGGGTCGAACGGCAAAGGACTGGCTGCGGTTGACATTCTTGTCAGCACCAGCAGGTGCCCGTACTGAGTGGCTGCGGCCTACGCGTCGCTGGACTGTGGCATAGGGCCCCGCGGCAGCTGGCACCAGCAGCTCATCCCGCTCTGGCTCACTGTCAGACGCTGCATAGCGATTCAGGCTGTGGGCACGCTTCTTGGGCCTCCCTGGCTCCACATCGGCCTCAGGGGGCAGACACAGCATGGGCACAGGGGCAGGCGCAGGCACAGGGGCAGATGCAGGCCCAGGAGCAGCTGGCCCTGCCTCACTCTCCACAGGCTGGGGCAGCACATAGGCAAAGCCACGGTGTGTGGGTGACTGAGGCAGCGAGCGGGGTGACATAGGTCGCTCCATTGGTGGCAGCAGCTGTGGGGTGGGCTTCACCTTGGCTGTGGCTGGGGCTGGACCATGAGGCCCCCCCAGGGCCTGGGGGGAACCTGGCCGGGCTTTAGTGGGAGTCTGGGGCGGTGTGAAGGGGCTGGCACCTGGTGGAAGGACCTGCCGAGGCTTGCCAGGCACTGGGGGCACACTGGCCCGCTTGACGCTGTGGCCGTGGCGGCTGGGCCGAGCCTCCTTAGGCAGAGTGCCAGGGACTGGCCCCTCATCCAACAGGTACTCCTGGCTCCTTGACATCGGGCTGCCAGGCCCAGGGAACTCATCACCCAGAAGCTCCTGAGAGCTGCTCATGTGCCGGGCCCGCCCACCCAGGCTGGGCTCCTGACGCATGGAGGCCCTTGGGGTGGGTGGCAGGTGGTTGGAAGGCTTCTCGGCAGTGGCAGGGACAGTGGCCCCCTCCGTTGGGCCAGTCATAGCAGCCTGCAGCTCACCACTGAGCTCACTGTCCTGGAAGGTCGTCATCTTCGGAGACTGGCAGTCAGCTGGGGCAGCCTCAGGCGGGGGCGGCGACTCAATGGCCATCACTTCAAGTGACTGCGGCGCCTTCTGGCACAGGGGTCCCCCTTCATACTTGGCGTACTCTGCCTTCTGCAGCTCTGCCAGTTTCCTCACTGCCAGCATCAGCTTCTTCTGGTGTCCTGAGTGGGGCATGGGGCGGGGCAGGTCAGGCCAGGGAGGGTGGCAAGGACCAGGAAGTGGTGGGGGCCGGGGCCTCACCCAGCTTGGTGATTCCAATCTCCTGCAGGTCCTCCCAGGTGATGTCGGTGATAAAGTCGATGTTCTCATAGCCGTTGTCCACCAGCACTTTGTAGTACTGGGCCAGGCCAATCATGGACAGCCACACGGCCAGGTTAGCCTACAGAGCAGGAGACACAGAGGGCAGCCCGAGCTGGCTACCCACAATCTGCCGGCTACTCAGAGCTGCCAGGGGAGGGGCACCGGGCCAGCCCGGCACAGACAGACAGGACAAACAAACAGGTGTCAGCTTCGGATACAGTGCAGCCTCACCAGGAGCCCAAGGCCAACTCCTATGCACATGCAATCACACACAGGGCGACCCTATCCTCAGGACACCATTTGGGGGAATACACTTCCTCACCTGCCCAGGCAACCATGGGGACAGCATTCTGGGGACACACACCACACATCATGGACGCAGGTATACAGCACCACCAACCAGATACGTGTACGCGCACACCCTGGATCCCAGCCATACACGGGCACTGACAACCCTCTGTGTCACGCTCATATCCTCTCACCACTTCCCTACCCACATCGGGCACAGTCGGTCACACGGCCACATCACACATGTGTGCAAATAGATATGACAGTCTTCACCCAGTGGCTTCCTGAATGGTATCCACCTGTCCACACTCCCATCAGGACATCGGTCATACACCAACACACAGCATACCCGCACAGAGCAAAGTAAGGACCACGGGACCCGGATGTGCTCACTGAGAGGACCCCTGAGCTGCTGACTGAGTGGGGCAAGGCGAATGAGCGTGAACCTACCTGTCCCTGACCCATAGCCCTGGGGGCTTTTGGTGGTCATGGCATCTTCCCCATCGATGGATGGGGAATCACAGCTCTGCATGAGGACCAGAGAGGCAGCATTGATGCAACAGGCCCTGGGCCTACCTTCTCCTGGCCCAGAACCTGTCCCACCACATGGGTGCCTGATAGTAACTGCACGGCCTGTGGTCAGTGTGGGTGTCAGCCATCAGAACAGCTGGCACATAGAGTTAAATGTGTGGCTATGTGCATACAGTCATCAATGAGCACCTTAAATATATTTAGTGTGCATGTGCTGTCTGTGTACATGAAGCACACTCACATACACGTCTTCCCCACACACATGCCTGAGCGTGTGCAAGCACATCCCAATAACACAGGCCCCTCTGTGCTATCTGGGTGGGTGTGCAATAGGCAGCGCTGCGGGCGTGCCAGGTATCCCTGTGTGACTGCTTGAGTGTGGAGGAGGTCTTTGCAGGAGCATGTAGTGGAGAAGGGTACTCTCTCCTCACCCTGAGGGCCCTCACTGGTTGTCACCCCTGCCTCAGGAAGGCTTGCCCCAGTGCCGGTGATGAACAAAGGCTGTCCAGGTGGGTCACTGCTGGGTGGCCGTCCTCTGGTCTCCTCTCCCTGGAGCCCCAGAGGGCAGGCGAGGGCTGTAACCAGGGAAGCAGTGTGTCCCATCCTGAGCCCAGCCATAAGGTGCAGGGAGCCTTACAGGTTTGTGCTCAGGCAGCCAGTCAGGGATGCTGAGGCTGCTGATCTCTGCCGTGATCTTCTTCCTATGGCCTGGCTTGGTGACCCCGATGGCTGTGAGGTCCTAGGTAGAGGAGAAGCCTGTGAGCTGGAGACTGGGGACCTATTTCTGAGTCATGGCTGGTGGCCAGCCTTTGGGCAGCTCACCTCAGGGGTCATGCGGCTGATAGTGGGCAGGTCATAGCCAGCGCTGAGGAAGTTGGGGGCATACAGCTGCAGCTGGAACGTGGCGAGCCACTGGCTAACAGCCTCAGCGCTCTGGAAGACACAAGGCACCCGCTGCAGGCCCGCCCACCCGCCCACCCACCAGGTGCACACCCCAGCCACCGTGGTGCCTCCTCTGTAAGCTCAGTCTGCTGTCCGCTGGTCCATGCGCAGCCAGGGCCCAATCAGTCTGGCACCGGTGCTCCCTCCTCACTCTGTGGTTCTGGATGCCGCCATCTTGAGCATTGCACAGCGCTGTAGCCGCATTCCATGATCTCCGCCAGGAGGGTCCAGCTGCCCCCTGACCATCCCCCCAACCCTGTTCCTGCACCAGGGACACCCTACAGTGTGGGCCCATGTGAAGGACTCTGGGAATGGGGCCTCAGCACAGCTCCTCACTCCCTGGGAGGTGGGCTTTGCCCAGAGGAATGCAGGACTCAGCCAGCAGCTCACACGTTCCCCAACATGCACGTCATACACAGTTTCCGTCTCACCCATGCACATATCTTGCCTGGTCTCACACCCATGCCATTTCACATGCACACGCACACGTGCCCGCCTTGCAGTCACACCACACACCCATGCACACCCTTGTTCATCTCACACCTGTGTCACACCTCTTAGACATACTAGCTCACACAGTAGACAACACCTACACACACAGACTGAGACAGACAGAAGGAGGGGGCTAGCCTGTCAAGAGCCCCCAGTGGTACCGTGGCCAGGCCAGGCCAGGAAGGCTGCCCCAGGCACCCCTCCCTGCTGCCAGCCCAGGCCCTGTACCTTGCCCTCCGATGCCGGCTCCAGCTTCTTGGGTGGCTGCTCCGCATAGACCTGCCCACCATGGGCCACTGGAGGCTGGGACCGGGCTGCACCTGGGGATGAGAGGGCACGGGCGGGGGCAAGGGCTGCTCAGGGGCCACCTCTCTGCCAGGACAGCAGTGTTGTGTCCTTGCTCTTACCTGCGGAGCCCTCCAGAGGCTTCACAGGGCTGTCTCCGGGACTGGACTCTGAGATGGATTTCTGGGAGAGCACTGTGGCCAGGAGCTGCAAGCCAGAGACACTGGCTGGCCAGCGCTGCTCTGAGCACAGGCCACCTTGGCCCTGCCATCACCCCACCTACCTTGACCCCTTCGGATCCTGCATGCAGGGTGTGGGCCGCACTGCTCCGGCCAACAGCCACGCTGCTCAAGCTGCCACTTCGGTCTCCCCCTGCCAGCACAAGGGAGTATCAGCTGGTGCTGGCCCTGTCTAGCTTGGGGGAAGCCTTGCAGAAGTCCTATCACCCCTGGCCTCCAGAGGGCCCCCACCTACCTGCAAAAGGCTTCCTCAGCACCCAGATCTCTTCAGGAGGTGCAGAGGGTCCTGACAAGCTGCCTCCTTGGGGTGGGCTTGGTTCGGCGCCTGCTCGGGAACCTGTGGGCCAAGCACAGCCTCCCTGAGTCCTGGACCAGCTCAGGCCTGGGAACCTGATACTGAGAAAAGGGTGTCCCCTGGACTGACCCAGAACCTAGGTAGAGGCCCAACACATGCATGCCTCAGGGGTCAGCGCTAATCTCCTCCTTCCCGGAGAAACCCTTAGAAAACCCCCACCCCAGCCCGGACATTTGACAGCAGGAGAATGTGGCAGAGAAAGGCCCAAGCCAGGCTATCCGGCCAGTGGCCCTGTGGTTCTGTGGGATGGTGTGGACTGCCAGAGAGTACAACCTCCTGTGTACCCGGGGGACAGTGGGGAGGGAAGAGGCACACAGGAGCATGGGGCCAGGCTCCCCACCCCAGGAAGCTAGATTCCTGTGGGTGAGCTGGCTACATCTCCTAACCGGACCACTTTGCTCTTTCACCCCACCTGTCTGTCTCTGTCATCTCACCAGTCCCCTGCCTGAAACCACTCCACGGCCCTGTGGCCATGTCCTGCATCCCTCTCCCTCACTCTGCACCAGCCATGCTGGCCTCCTTTGGACCCTTACACATATGCTCTTTCCTGCCTCAGTTTCTTTGCACATGTGGTCCCCACAGCCTGGATTGCTCTGCCTGCAGCCAGTCCCTCCCGTTTCTCAGGGCTTCCTCTGACTGTCCTATCCAAAGCAGGTCTCCATCCACATTTTCTGTCATTGGCTGGTATGTTTTCTTCCATGTTTACTTCACTGGCCCCTACTCCCTTCCCTCCCTGGGAGCAAGCTCCTTGAAAGCAGGAATGATGTCCACCTGTGTCCCCATCTGTTCCTAGTGGTTGGTGTGCAATGTCTATTGAATAAATGAAGAAATAGGCATGAGGATGCTGACAAGGAGACAGCTAGCAGGACAGAGTTCTGGACACCACTTTGGACCCTACACTTAGCAACGGTTAGAGCTTGGTCCTTGCCCTGCCATCCAACATACATGTGTACCTACTTCCTTCTAGCCCCTGAGCCCAGACCTGGGGTAGGACTTGCCTGCTCGCTTTACAATGGCCTCGCCCAGGGAGGATGGGAAGTAGCCCACCCGGTCATTGCCTGTCCGGTTGTCATGGATACAGCCCTTCCACCGGCCATCTGGATGCTGCTCAAGGACCTGGCCAGATGAGGCGGAGAGACAACACTCAGGGAGACTTCTGGGTCAAGTGGGTGGGTGGTCTGGGCTTCCTGCCCAGACCCCAGACTTCCCAACTGCAGAGGGGAAAGTGTTGTGGGGTGAGCATCCCAGGTCCCACCCGTCCCTGCTGCAGCAGCCCTAGGCCATCCTTACTGTGATGATATCCCCAGCTTTCACGTTGAGGCTGGTCAGGTCATAATTGTTGCAATAATCTTGGGTTGCCCGGACCTGCAGAGCCGCCGAGGCCTCTGGAGACACAGGAGGTAGACTCCCCAGTCCTTTGAACCAGCCTGGCCCAGGCCCTGCTGCAGACCCCCTGCCCCGCCTGGGCCCACCTCGCAGCAGCTGCTTGATCTCCTTGCTGGCCTGGGACGTGGTGAACTGGTGCACAATGTCCAGGGCTGTCTGGCTGTATGTGTTCCTCACATGAGCATTGATCCCATTCTGCATGTGCCAAAGGGTGAGGTCTGTCAAGAGCCCCCATTCCTCCACCCCGACTGGACCCAGCGACCCCTAGACCTCCAACTCACGTCCAGCAATAGCCGAACCACTTCAGTCTTCCCGCAGAGTGCGGCCTCATGCAGGGCCGTGCCGGACTTGGTCTGGCGGTTAATGTCAATGCCAGCTTGGAGGAGGAGTCTGGTGGGAAGGCAGGGAGAACAGGCAGGACCTATAGCAGGAGCCCTCGGCCCCAGCACCCCAAAGCTGAGCCCTGATTTCCGGGTGCCCGAGGATTAACCAGCCCTACCCACCTCCCTGAGAAGATGGTACCCAACAACGACTGGGCACTTGTGGATGTGCCTGCCCTGTGCTAACCCTTCATAGTGGTTATTTTGTCTCATCCCAACACAGGCACTGCTATGATGTCCCTGGGGAAGCTGAGGATCAGAGAAGTTAAGTGGGTCCACGAAGTCACCCAGCAAGTGGCGGGCCTGCAGTGGAGCCCAGGCTATGTGGCTGTGGATGCCCACTCCCCGGGCTCCTCCAGCACATCCTTCAAGCAGGCAGCTAGAGGTGTCCTTGGCATCCAGAGGCCTGACCACATGCCTTATCACCAAGCCAGAAGCAGAGCCCTTGGGCTAGGAACTCCCACCCCACCCACACATGACCATACCTGATGATGTCGATGTGGCCATTCTTGGCTGCCAGGTGCAAGGGGCTGGTGCCATTGGGGTCAGTGGTGTCCCCCGGCCGGGGCTCCAGCAAGGCTGTGCACATGTTGCTGCTCAGGAGCAACTGGACCACCTTGAAGAAGGGATCAGAGTAGGGGGTGGCCCAGAAATGGGCCGGGGGTTGCAGGTTTGTCCCCGACTCCAGGTTCAGGAGAGGAAGACAGAACAGATGGAGTGCTTCTCAGCTCCCAGGAGACTTACCCCAACACGGCCGAACTCACAGGCCAAGTCTAGAGGTGTCTTCCCCGAGTTGTCTACCATGCACGGGTTGGACTGGTGCTGCAGGAGCATCTCAGACTGCGGGGCCCACAGAGCACAATCAACCCCAGGGTGTCCGTCAGGCTCATGCCTCCCCAGGCACCCTGCAATCCCTGAGGTGGTCCTCACCACATCATAGTGACCGTGCTGGGCCGCTAGGTGGAGGGGGATGTGGCCCTCATCCGATGGGACGTTCACTGCTGAGCCTGCCTTTAGCACCAGCTTCATGGGCTCCTTCCGGCCCTGCCAGGCTGCGTAGTGCAGTGGCCGCATGCCTGGGGGCAGGCAGGGGCCGTTGGGAGCTGGCCTCTGACCCTGAGCCCACCCCTGACCTCTAGAATGCAGATCCCATGAGGACCTGTCTGAGATCCAGCCTGAGATCCTGGCGGTGACCTCAGTCGAGGGACCATCCAGTCCTCAAGGGACCCCTGACCTCGACCTCGGCCCCCTGGCTCTAAGGTTCCTGAGGGGCCTTGCCTTTGTTGTCCTTGATGTCCACAGCAGCCTGGGCCTCCAGCAGCAGGGTAATCAATTCTGTGTTGCCATTCAGGGCCGCGTGATGCAGGGCAGAGAAGCTGGGGCAGGTGACAAGCACATATGGGCAAGTACTCGGGCACCTGGCCTCCCCAGGAGCTCCCTAGCCCGCATCCCAGTCTGGTATGCCCCTGGCTGAGAACTCACCCATCTGGGTCCTGAAAGTTGACATTGATCTTCTTGGTGGAGCCCAAGAGCTCTGGGAATGGGGAGGAGACACAATGAGGGAGGCTCTGTCCAGCCCCTCCCGCAGCCTGCCTGGGTTCTAGCCCCCTCCAGCAGCTTAAGAGCAGGCAGATGGTGCTCGCTGGCTCCCTGGCAGGTTCAGAGCCAAAGCTATCTAAGTGTTTAGTCTAGAAACATTTATTTATTCATTCATTCATTCAGCTCTGTTCCCGGCACTCGGCTCCAGGTACCAGCTTTTGGACCTTAGTTTCCCACTAAACTGAGCCGTTAGGAGGTTCACAGGGCCAAAGTCACCAGGCCTGTCCCTGACTGGGAGTAGAAGCCAGGGTTGTGTACCCATGCAGACATACACATGTGCACATGTATCCCCTGCTGATAGTGGGAGGAGAGAGCCAGCCCAATCTGTTTCTCAGGAGGACCCAGATGGGCCGGGGGTGGCCCGGGAAGGCTTGGACACCCAGAAATGAGGGTATCTCTGAGGGAAAAATCTGTATTTCCAAGATGTAGCCTTCCCCCACTCCCAGCCCTGGGCCTGGCCACTACAGATGAGCCCTACTCAGCAGGGCAGGCAGGTAAGGCAGGCAACTGGGCCAGTGGCTCTGACTGACCGCATGGGAATGGCCACTTCACCGACAAGGGCATGCTCAGGTCCCAGGATTAACAGCCTGGTGGGGCCCAGGCCCTCCCTTCATAGTTCTAACCTCTTCCTGGGGCCTCCCAGGTCCTGGTCCCCAGAAGCTGCCTGCCTGACGAGGGGGGCCCACTGACATCCTCCCCATGGGCTCAGGTCCAGCCAGGCTCAGGCCAAACCCCTGCCTGTCTAGGCCATGGTTACATAACCCATTTGTGGGTCAGTTGTTCCGTGAGGGAAGGAGGGGCTGGCAGGACAGAAGCCCCTTTGTCAGGCCCAGGACAGAGATGGGGGCAGGGGGGCCCAAGGGCGAGGAACTGGAGAAACTGAAGGAGTTGAGTCACAGAGGGGCTGCTGTAGGGCAGCTCAGTGCAGGGTGTAGGTCCCCCAATGGCCCACAAAGCCTGCAAAGTCAGACAGGCCTGAATTCAAATGCTCCCTCTGCCCCTTACTACCCCTATGGCCTTGGCCTTGAGCTTGAAGGGGACTAACGAGGCTGGCCTCACAGGCCTAAGGACGTTTCCATACATAAAGCATGAAGGATCTGGCAAGGAGTCGGCTCATTAAGTAGTGATGACTAATATCAGCTCTATGGGAAGCCCACCCACATCCTCCAGCAACAGGGGGCTTCTCCTGTGCAGAGCAGAGGCTCCAGAAAGAGAGGCACTGCTACTCTCTGTCCCTCCTCCTCTGCTCAGACACTTTGCTGGCGCTGAAGTCCATCTACGTTGGCAGCAATGCCACACTTCCCTCAGTCGTCCAGGCCAAAGCCTTGAAGTCAGCCCTGGGTCCCTTCTTGATACCTTAAATTTTCTCCTTTGGTAAATGCTATTGGCTCTACCTTAAAGACACTCTCAAAGCACACTCAGGATTTTGCCACTTCTCACCACTGCCATTGTCACCACCCTGGGCCAAGCCAGCATCTCTGGAAGGATCACTGCCATCACCTTCCCACTGGTGTCCTCACATCCTCCTTGTCACATTCAGTCTATCCTCCACACCCACTGAGGTCAGGGGGACCCTATTAGAACATGAATCCGATCCCTTTGCTCCTCTCCAGAAGATTCTCCAAAAGCACTTGTCTCACTTGAACAATGGCTCTGCACGATGCAGTCCTTGACTTCCTCAGCACCCTGTTCCAGCCATATGATGGTGCACCAACACACTGGCCGCCTTGCCACAGGGACTTAGCACATATTATATTGGGTTGACCAAAAAGTTTGTTTAGTTTTTTCTGTACCATGGTTCTAGTAGTGCTTAATTTTAACTTCATTTGAAACAATTTTGTTAGAGTGTATTGTGACAGCTGTCATATCAGTGTGCATTAAAAAAAAACCTTATCAGCCCTGGCTGGTGTGGCTCAGTGGATTGGGCTCAAGCCTGTAAACTGAAAGGTGGGTGGTTCGATTCCCAGTCAGGGTACATGCCTGGGCTGTGGGGCAGGTCCCCGGTGCGGAGTGTGCGAGAGGCAGCTGATTGATGTTTCTCTCCCTTTCTCCCTCCCTTCTCCTCTCTCTAAAAATAAGTAAATTTTTAAAAAAACCTAATTAAAATTGGTGAATTTTTGTACAGCAATTTTAATATTGAAGGTGGAAGAAAATTCGCAACATTGTCGGTGCATTATGCTTTATTATTCCAAGAAAGGTAAAAATGCAACTGAAATGCAAAAAAAAGATTTGTGCAGTGTATGGAGAAGGTGCTGGGACTGATCAAACATGTCAGAATTGGTTTGCAAAGTTTCTTGGTACTATTGACATTTTGGTCAAATAACTCTTTGCTGTGGGGCTGCCTTATGCATTGGAAGATGTTTAGCAGCACCTCTGGCCTCTACCCACTAGATGCCAATAGCCGGAGACAGCCGACATACTCAAAATATCTAAATCAATAAAGTTATTGGTGAAAATGAAAAATGTGCCTTTTATGTTATGGAAAAAACTAAATGGACTTTTTGGCCAACCCAATACATACACGTGTGTGCGTGTGCATCCTTCCCCCAGTTATTCCCATGATTCTTTCCTTCGTTTCCTTCAGGTCTTCATCCAAATGTCACCAGCTTGGTGAAGCCTCCCTGGTCTCCCCATCTAAAATGATAAACCCTGCCTGACCAGTGTGGC
The DNA here is from genome assembly GCA_004026545.1 of Mormoops blainvillei. Taxonomy (NCBI): domain Eukaryota; kingdom Metazoa; phylum Chordata; class Mammalia; order Chiroptera; family Mormoopidae; genus Mormoops; species Mormoops blainvillei. The sequence goes on along the minus strand of PVJD01001931.1, from coordinate 60,978 downwards.
TCAGTTGCTTGGGCATCATTCTGCAAAGTGAAGGGTCGCCTATTTGATTCCAGGTCAGGGCACATGCCTGGGTTCGGGGCCCAGTCCAGGTGTGTGCAAGAGGCAACCAATCAATGTTTCTCTCCGCCTCTTTCTCCCTCCCTTTCCCTCTCTCTAAAAATAAACAAATGAAATCTTAAAAATAAAATAAAATGGTAATCCCCTCCCATTCCATGTCTGCTCTATTTTTCTCTTTAGGCTCCATCACCACCATGGATCTTATTGTTGTCTGTCTCCATCACTAAACTGCTAGCTCCAAGAGGACAAGAGTTTTTATTTACTTTGCTCACTGCTGTATGCTTGGAGGCTGAAACGGTGCCAGGTACATACAAGGTGCTCAGTAAATTAGAGACTGAATTCATATCCAAGTCTTACACATTCTGTCCACCTGCCAGGGCCAGTTTCAGCCATGTGACCTTTGCAGTCACTCAGAGGGGTCCCCCATCTAGTTGAATGCTCTGCTATCAGCATCTTAAATTCTTAATTTTTGGACAAGGCACCCACATTTATGAAAATGTTGCACTGGGTCCTATGAATTATGCAGCCTGGCCTGCCACACTCCCTTATTAAGTTGAAGAGAACAAGACACGGCTGTCCTGTAGCACGCCCTCCACACACACACAACACTCTGCCCAAGTCTAATGTTTGCTGCCCGCCACTTTTCTTTTTTTAAAAAAAGATTTTACTTATTTATTTTTTAGAGAGAGGGGAAGGGAGGGAGAAAGAAAGGGAGAGAAACAACAATGTGTGGTTGCCTCTCACCCACCCCCAACAGGGGGCCTGGCCTGCAACCCAGGTATATGTCCTGCCTGAGAATCAAACTGGCAACCCTTTGGTTCACAAGCCGGCACTCAATCCACTAAGCCACACTAGCCAGGGCTGCCAACCAATGTCCTTAGTTCCAGTTCTTAGTAGCCAGTTCCCAGCTACTCTTGCAAGACTTCCCAGTCTAGACCCCTTTTCTCCCTCCCACAGTCATCACCTCCCAGGCAGTTACTGAGCCCGGTGCTTCAAGTAGAACACTTAGCCAGGCCCATCTGCTCACCTGGCCATACTTGCTAAAATTTCAGAGGGGCTGGAGGTCAAGGCCCAGGAAGTGACACAGACACCAGTGGAGGAGGAGTCTCCATTCCAAAGGGGACAACTCCTCACATGAGAAGGGGCATCACGCTAAGGTCATCTCACCCTCTCCCTGACACTGGTCTCTTCAAAGAGGAAAATAGCTGGAATTGGATGGAGGAGAGCTTGAAGTCTTGAAGCACTTCTCCAATTCCTGTGGGAGACACTAGCCACTGAGGAACGAACTCTGCATGGGACTGAGGAGGCTGAACCAGGTGGAGACAGGTGCTTTGAATGAAGCTGGTGCAGAGCACAGCTGGAGGGGCCTGGGTAGGTGGGGGAGAAGGGGGTAAATGGGGACCAAGCTGGAGGTTTTAGGAGCCCCCTTTCTCTTTCCACAAAGGCAGTAAGTCCTATGGATTCCACATCAGTAATAGCACATAAACTTTGCCCCCCAATCCATCCCGCAATTTGGGCTCTCCTATCTCTGGTCACCCCAGCCTCTCTAAACTGCTTTCCTGGGGCCATCTCTACCTTTGAATTCAGCTCCAAACTCCAGGCTGCAGAGGCCCCAGCTCCTCTCCCAGCCTCCCTCATGACCTCCCTTGACCCCTCAACCCAGATGCTCCTCCAACCACAGAAGCCATTTATAGGCCACTCCCTCAGAGCTACTTCTTCCCCTATAGGGATATGGTTCTGGTCTTCTTTAGTTCCATCTCAGAGTGGCCGTGCCCTATGGCCTCCAGGGTGCAAGGCACCCTCCCAGCTCCTCCACAGAAGCAGGGCCAGTGCAGTCTCTTCCCAGCTCCCCCAAGGCAGGTAGCTATGGGCCAGATGCTGGAGAGAGGGCCAAGGTGAGAGAGGGCAGGAGTACTGGCCCGTAGTCTTCAGGAAATTCAGAAAGGGGAGGTTGGGCCAGAAGGAAGGGGAGGGTACCCCACCCCTGCCAGCAGAAGGTCAGCCCCCACCCAGCATTTTCCCTTCTTCCCCTTAAGGACAACTGCTAAGGGTGCTAGTGCCAGTGTGTGTAAAGAGAGGCTCCCTTCAAGGTGGGAGGGTAGACTGACAGAGCCAAGTGCCACACCAGAGGGCTGGGGCCAAGGAGAGGTGCCAGCACAAGGAGATCATGGGAACAAGGATTAGGGGATACCTCTGAAGTCTAGGGGGCCCTACGGAGCACTGCTGGGTGCCCCCCACCCCATGGCCCAAACTCCAGCTGTACTATGCTCAATCAAAATACATCTTACTCCAAAACAGGCCAGTGTTGCCATGACAACTGAGCTAATTCATGGAGGGATTTCTCTGTCTGACTTATTAAGCCCGCTCCTGTGAGTCAGAGCCCAGGGACCAGCCTAGGCAGGGGTATATGTAGAGATCGAGGTGAGACCCAGCTAAAGGTAAAAGTCCCCACAACTTCCCATGGAGGTCAGAGTAGAAGGGAGAAGGAACCCCCAAATCGGATGCTCCCACGTCAAAGGCCCGCCCACTCTGGGTTGGGAAATGGTCCTAGTTAGTACTTACTGAGCACTTCGTAAGAGCCTGGGCTTCATGTGCGCTCTCTTACTGTTCTTACAACAATGCTAGGAGACAGGGGACCACAAACACCCCCATCCTACAGATGAGGAGACTGAGGCCTGAGAAGTTGGGTTTGTTTATGCCAAGGTGGCCTGGCCACTAGGTGGAAGTCTTGACCTTGCCTTCCACTTCTCAGCGCCTTCACTTGCTTTTGAGGCTCAGTTGAGGCTGCATCTGCCTGGAAGCCCTTCCGTTCCGAGCCCTGGGACCTTGAAGCCAGCACCAACCAGGTGTGGAAGGCAAGGCCAGCCTGTGTATGTGTGCCTGCACGGCACAGATGTATAGCTCTCTAGTTAGCATGGAGCAGACAAGACCTGGCAAGGTGGTATTGATGCAGGAGGGTCCCCTCTGGGGCTCAAGGATGTACCTCCCACCTTCCCTGGGGCAGTTTCAGTTCTCAGCATCCTTCGAGGAGAGAGGGGAATGTGGGGCCTCCCTGGTTTACATACAGACCCTGGGAGTGGGGTAGGGAGTGGGGTGCCTGGACTTCCATGTGCCATCCTGCAGAGCCCTATCCACACCCCTACAGGTACCCTGACACACTGACACAGTCATATGTGCGCAGCCGCACATGTGGCTGGTCCACACGCCCATCCATCCATCTCCAAGAGCCCCAGGGGAGTCTCCCGGTTGAGCTGGGATGAGTGCTAGGATCAGGGCTCCAAGCTCCCAACCCTCCCCTGGGGCCCTAACAGCACAAGCTCAGGTTGGCTAGTGGGAGACCCCTCCCTCTCCCAGAGCCCCCTTTCCCAGAGGGCAAGCCAGAGAGGACCAGGGTCTGTTTCAGGGTCTGCACCTGCTTGGAGCTCAGCCTGGCCTGGGCTGGGCGACCTTGGACCACTGCTCCCCTATCAGTAAATGGCCCACAGCCAGCCATGCCTGAGCAGCCACACCCCCAGCCTGGTCCTGCCCCCCCTTCCCTGCAAAGGGTGTTATTAAACATGCGGTGGGAAAGGGGTCTGACAGGGATCATCAGCCCCCTTGACGTCCCAAACCGCAAGGGGCCCCTCCCTCTCTCCAAGGGGAGGGCATCGCCTTGCCCTTTAAAGGCCCAGCAGAGACCTCCAGCTGTCAGCCCGCAGCCCGGGGAGGGAGGAGGACCAAGGCAGGGAGGAAGGGATGCGAATTCCTACGATCAGAGAGGTCGGTGCCACCAGGTGCCCGCTGTGGGGCTCGGGGTGACAGGCCAGCGCTCGGTGTCGTCCCTCCTTTAGGGCAGGGGATGAGGGTTCGCACCGAGGCTCTGGGCGCTGCTGGCCCGGCCCCGCCCCGCCCCCAGGGACCTACAGCATCCCCCTCCCCGCCCTGCTCTGGGAGGGTTTAGGGGCTCGACGCCGGAGGTGGCCCCCAAGCATGCCGTGGCTCCCGCCGCCCCCCACCCCCACCCCGACCCCGCGCCCCCTGCACTCACTGGCTTTCCCCGGCCGCGGCCTCTGCAGCAGCCTCTGCGCGGTCCCGACGTCCTCCGCCTTCACCGCCTGCACCAGCTCCTGCTCCTTCCCCATGGCGCGGCCAGGGCCGCAACGACGCGGCAGCACTCCGTGCTTTCAGCGCGGCTCACAGGCGGCGGCAGCGGCTGTCCCGCGGCGCCGGCCGCATCCTCTTCCCTCCCCCGCCGCCCGCGCCCCTCGCCGTCCTCCGGCTCCCGCTCGGGCTCCCGGCGCGGATGGGGCGGGGAGCGCGTCACGGGTGGGGGGCGGCCCGGGGGCGGGGGCCGGCGGCGGGAGCGAGGCGGGGGCGCGGCACCTGGCACCGCCTCCTGGACGCCTGGGTCCCCCTCTTGTGGCCGCTGACCTCCGTCCGCCCGCGCCAGCCGCGCGCCCGGCTCCTTGGCTCCGCCCCTACCTCAGGCCGCCTTGTCCCGAGACGCCCCCTCCCCACGTGCAGGCCGCGGGAGTCAGGCCAGGCGTTTGCGGACACCCGGTCACCCCCGGAGCGCCGGAGGCTGGGGACAGCAGCGGCCAGAGGGATGGACCCTAAGCCCCGCCAGGGCGGCGGCGCCTGGAGGCTGAGCCTGAGAGAGGCTTCCAGAGGCTGCGGGACCCAAGCGGGGGAGTAACTCGGTGGCAGTGGGCGGGCAGGGACCCGGGCAAGGAGAGAACCCGGGCATTAGCCATGGCATGGGAGCCGGTGCGCCATAGGCTGTCAGACATTTCTGGCCCATGGTTCCCGTGGGAGGTGTTGAGGAACTGTGAAGAGGAATCTCCCAATAATGAATTCAGTGTCAGGGAACCCGCACCCCGCCCCCCACCCCAACTGCACCTTCTTCCCCTGAATCCTCTGGCTCTCTCCGTAAACAACACAGGGCAAGTCTCAATCTGAACCTCAACCCCAGTGCAGCACCCCCAACTGGGGTGCAGCCCTCACCCACCACCAAGGGGTCCTCAATCCCCTCATCCCCAGCCCAAATGGGGTCACAGGCCTGCCCTGCACCAATCTGAGCCCCCACCAAAGTCTGCTTACCCTCCAGCCTCCAACCACAGACTCTGGCAGCCCCAGAAAAGGACAGTCCTGCTTGACAGATGCTAACAGTCCCCACACACCCAACACATACACACACACACACACACACACTTTACTCTTCTGATCCCTTGGGCCTCAGGCCCTCACCTTGTAATGGCTGCAGCATTCCAGAGACAGCAGTCTTGGAGTCTGTCTCCTAGCTCAAGCTGTTTCCTCACTTGTAGGGAAGAGATCATCACCCTTATGGGGCAAGGCTGTTAGGTAAGTTTGCACATATGATATGGTCTGATGCCCCTTTTCTTACAGCCCAGTCCATCAAGCACCTCTAGAAGGAAGGTTACCAGAGGGTAACGGAGAGGAACTAGCAGGCACTGGGATCCCCTGATCTCAGAAGCTGGTCATTTCCCCACCACCACCATGGCGTCTCCCATGAAGTTCAGGGAGCAAGCCTGGGTCTGGGCTGCAAGAAGGGTCCCTTGGATACAGGGGTCCTTTCACCCATCCTTTATGGTGACCGATTCCTGGGTACCTGCTGGTCAGGAAGTGTGCTAGTCACTTCATAGATGAGCTTGGACTTAATGTGCCCATTTTACAGATGAAGAAACTCAAGTTCAGAGAAACCAAGTGACTCGCCTGATGTCCCAGAGTCTCCAGGTCATGAGTCTTTGCTTAGAACCCACATTAGCCTCTGCACTTGTTCCAGTTCTGTTTCCTACTGGGTTTGTTTTTCCGGTCACGCTGTCTTTCTTAGTTTCCCCTCTGTAAAATGTGATCAGAATGATATTCCCCTTAGATTATTTGAGGATTTTTTTTCTTTAATTAATTATTTATTTATTTAGACAAAGAGGGGAAGGGAGGATAAAGAGGGGGAGAGAAACATCAATTGGTTGCCTCTTGCACGCCCCCAACTGGGTACTGGGCCCACAACCCAGGCATGTGCTCTGACTGGGAATCGAACCAGTGACCTTTAGGTTTGCAGGCTGGTGCTCAATGCACTGAGCCACACCAGCCAGGGCTGAGGATATTTTGATGCAATCAATAAAGCACTTTGCAGTAGAACTTAGTAAGTGCTCAAGAAATGGCTGCTGTAAATATTGTGATATTCTTGGATCTTTCTACCTGGGATATCTGAGAAGCAACTATATTTTATTCATCTTTGTATCGGAAGACCCTAGCAGTGTGGCTGCAGGAAACACTACAAAAGAGAAAAATAAAAAGATAGCAATCCTCCTTCCCATTATTTCTATGTTTTGGCTGGTTAAGATAAACCACTCTGGCCTGCGCCTAACATTTGCAGGGCCTGGGGCCAGAGTACAAACAGAGGCCCATACAATGAATGTCTACCTATTTAAATGTCATAAGCCATGCTAATAACCTGTTAAATCAAACATGTTCTATCGTCCTACCTTGACAAATACACCTTCATTATGACCTGAAAGGCCAAGTTGCAATTTAGAATTCTCAGATTCCTCTGGGTAATGAGCCGGTCCCTGCCTGCAGCTGCTGCACTTTTGTTCTTTGCCTAGCTCCAGCTCTATCCATAGACCCTTAGTCTTCCTCACACCTAGGGGTAGGCCAGTTGGCACTTTGCTCTCTGGTCTACTTTCAGGACAGACCTGGGAAGAGAGCTGTACAGATACTCCTAGATTCCCCCTGCTTGGTGAGGCTAAGCCCCTAGGAAGGGTCAGGAAGTCCTAGATCTGCTGCTGGCCAGCTCAGCGACCTTAGACAAGCTCCCAACACTCAGCTGCCTCATCTGTAAAATGGGCCAGCAGCTCTGCCTGATGGGAGGGCTGACGGGAGGGTCCATATGAATATAGAGATGTATGTCTGCCTGTGGTTTCCCAAGCCTGGGGACGGGGGCTGCAGGGCAGGCTAGCTGATCCAGCAGAGGGATTTCAATTCAGACGTGTGGGATTTGGGCAGCTTTCCAGGAAGTCAGGCCTCCGACCTCATCCCTGGGAGGAGGGGCTACTGAGCCAGCAGAATTGCTGAGGCTTGGCCTGGAGTAGAGCTGGCGGCCACTTCACTGCAGCCTGGGCTGGCCCCCTTCCCAGCTGCACAGCAGCCTCCACCTGCAGGCCCAGCCCCTGCTCCTGCCCACCAGCTACGTGACTGCTTGGACGCTCCCTGATGCCCCCTGCCCCTTATGTATAAAATGGGGATAATGAAATGTACCCTCCCCACAGCCTGCTGGGAGTATACAGCATATGTTAGCTGCCATGGTTTCTGTCATTTTCCTAGATCCCACCTTTGTAAAGCACTCAGCTGGTGCTTGGTACATAAGAGGGGATCCGCCCCATGCATCCTGTCCCACCTTCCTGCCCAACAGGGATGCTGAAGCTGCTCAGGCTGGGTGAGGAGAATGGTCTTGTCTGTCAGTTACCCCTAGGTATGGGATATATGGAGCTGCCACACTCCACCCAGAGCCCCCACGGAAAAGGCAAATAGCTCAGGGTCTGTCGCCTGGCCCCATGGTGGAACCCCACAGCCAAGTCCTTCAACCTTCTCTCAGCCCCACCCCTCTCTCCTGTTCTCAGGCTCCTTTGCCGGTTTGCTCTGGAATCCTTCAGGTGCTGGAGTTCACAGGATTCTTCCTCTTCCAGCTTTGGAGACTGCATATTCATCTGCCACTCCCAGAGCTGCCTCTGAGCCTGGTGGAGTTGCCCTGGAGGAGGAGTATAGCTCCCGTACTTACAGAGGAAGAGGAGGAGGATATATGAGATATGGGGGCTCCCCGCAGGGTAGTCACCTCAGCCAGAGCTGAGCCCAGCAGGACGGGTTCTCTCATGTTCCAGCAGTGTACAGGACTCTACACTCTGAGCCTCATTATTCTTGTCTTCAAAATGGAGGTGGTTTCTCCTTGGCAGAGCCATTGTGAAGACCTGATGCATAATGTAAGTAAAATGCTCGGCACAATTTGGTGGTTCCTCATAAAGTTAAACGGGCCCTGGCCAGGTAGCTCAGTTGGTCAGAGCATTGTCCCAATATGCCAAGGTGGCAGTTTGATCCCCAGTCAGGGCACATATAAGCATCAACCAAAGAATACATAAGTGGAACAAGAAAACTGATGTCTGTCTCTCTCTCTCTCAAATCAATCAATAAAAATTTTAAAAATAGTTAAACAGAGTTACCATGTGACCCAGCAATTCCACTCCTAAGTATACAGAGAAATGAAAACATGCACTCAAAAAGATACTTGTATAGGAATTTTCAGAGCAGGATCATTCAAAATAGCACAAAAGCAGAAACAATTTAAGTGTCCATCAACTAATGAATGAATATACAAAATGTGGTCTATCTACACAATGGAAAATTATTTGGCCATAAAAAGGAATGAAAGACTAATGCTTGTTAGAGCTATATGAACCTTGGGAACATGAAAGAAGCCAGGCACAAAAAGCCATATATTGTATAATTCCGTTTATAGGAAATATCCATACAGGCCAATACCCCTGATGAACACAGATGCAAAAATTCTCAAAAATATTAGCAAATTGGATTCAACAATACATTGAAAGGATTACACACCATGACATAGTGGGATTCATCCCAGGGATGCAAGGATAGTTCAACATCTGTAAATCAATCAATGTGATACATCACATTAACAAAATAGAGGATAAAAACCATATGATCATCTCAATAGATTAGAACAAGCAGTTGACAAAATTAAACATCCTCTTATGATAAAAACAAAGTGGGTAGAAAAAAAACATATCTCAACATAATAAAGGCTATACATGATAAACTCACAGCCAATATCATACTCAATGATGAAGAACTGAAAGATTTTCCTGTAAGATCAGGGACAAGACAAGGATGTCTGCTATCACCACTTCTATTCAGCATAGTATTATAAGTCACAGCTACAGCAATCAAATAAGAAAAAGAAATAAAAGGCATACAAAATGGAAAGGACGAAATAAATTCTCATTATTTGTAGCTAACATGATGTGCTAAATAGAAAATCCTAAAGACGCTACCAAAAGTCTATTAGAACTAATCAATGAATTCAGTAAAGTTGTAGGATACAGAATCAATTCTGTGTTTCTATACACCAGTAATGAAAGTTCAGAAAAAGAAAACAATCTCATTTTTGATGCAGAAAACAATCTGCATCAAAAAGTATAAAATACCTAGGAATAAATTTATATTTTATTTATTTACTTTTAGAGAGGAGGAAGAGAAAGAGAAAGAGAGAAACATCAACATGTGGTTGCCTCTGGCGCGTCCCCTACTGGGGACCTGGCCCGCATCCTAGGCATGTGCCCTGACTGGGAATGGAACCTAGGACCTTTGGTTCGCAGGCCAGCACTCAGTCCACTGAGCCACACCAGCCAGAGCTCCTAGGAATAAATTTAAGCAAGAAGGTGAAAGAGCTGTACTCTGAAAACTGTTAAAACATTCAAAGAAGACACTGAAGAAGATACAAATAAATGGAAGGATATACCTTGCTCATGAATTGGAATTATTAATACTGTCAATATGTCCTTACTATCTAAAGCAATATACAGATGATACAGATGCAATGCAATCCCTATTAAAATACCAATGGCATTCTTTTCAGAATTAGAACTAATTCTAAAGTTTACATGAAACCACAAAAGACCCAGAATAGCTAAAGAAATCTTGGGATAAAAACAAAGTGGAAGGCATCACACTCCCTGATATCAAACTATACTAAAAAGCTACAATAATCAAAACAGGGTGGTGCTGGCATGCAAACAGATATATAGATCAATGGAATACGCTAGAGAGTCTCCAAATAAATCCTCTCTGATATGGTCAATTAATCTACAACAAAGAAGGCAACGATAAACAATGGAGTAAAGACAATCTCATCAATGAGTAGTGTTGAGAAAACTGGACAGATACATGCAAAAAAATGAAAACTAGACCACTTTCTCACAGCAAATATAAACTCAAACTGGGTTAAAGACCTAAATATAAGACCTGAAACCAAAATCTCCTAGGAGAAAACACAGGCGGTATCTCTTGGACATAATTCTTAGCAGTATCTTTTTGGATATGTCTCCTCAAACAAGGGGGAAAAGAAAAAAATAAATGAATAGGAACATCACACTAAAAAGTTTTTGCACAGTGAAGGAAATCATCAACAAAATGAAAAGACAACCTACTGAAGGGGAGAAGATATTCACAAATGATACATCTGAAAAAAGGTTAATATCCTAAATATGTAAGGAATTCATACAACTTAACACCAAAAAAGTAAACAATCCAATTTAAAAATGGGCAGAGGTGGGTGAAAAAAGTAAAAGGATTAAGAAGTACAAATGGTAGTTAAAAATAGTCACAGGGGTATGAAAGTACAGCATAGGGAATATAGTCAAATAATATTGTAATAACTGTATGGTGTCAGGTAGGTACTTGAAATTTCAGGGGGTGATAACTTTGTAAAGTATATGATAGTCTAATCACTATGTTGACACCTGAAACTAATACAAAATAATATTGAATGTCAGTTATAATCAAAAAATAAAAATTTTAGCCCTGGCTGGTGTGGTTCAGTGGATTGACCACCAGCCTGTGAACTGAAAGGTAACTGATTTGATTCCCAGTCAGGGCACAAGCCTGGGTTGCGGGCCAGGTCCCTAACTGGGGGCCGGCAGGAGGCAAACAACAGACGTTTCTATCCCTCTCTTTCTCCCTCCCTTCCCCTCTCTCCGAAAAGAAATAAAATCCTTAAGAATAAATAAATACCCTGGCTGGTATAGCTCAGTGGATTGAGCACTGGCCCACGAACAGAAAAGTCACTGGTTCGATTCCTGGTCAGGGCACATGTCTGGGTTGTGGGCCAACTTCTCCCTCTCTTCCCCTCTCTCTAAAAATAAATAAATAAAATATTTACATAAATAAATAAATAAATTTTAAAATGGGCAGAGGACCTGAATAAACCTTTCTCCCAACAGGACATACGGATGGCCAACAGAAATATGAAAAGATGCTCAATATCACTAATGATTTGGGAAATTCAAATCAAAACCACAATGACATATAACCTCACACCTGTCAGAATGGTTATCATCAATAAATCAATAAACAACAAATGGCCCTGGCTGGTGTGGCTCAGTGGATTGAGCGCCAGCCTGTGAACCAAAGGGTCGCTAGTTTGATTCCAAGTCAGACCACATGCCTGGGTTGCGGGCCAGGTCCCCAGTAGGGGGCGTGCTAGAGGCAACCACACATTGATGTTTCCCTTTCTCCCTTCCATCCCCTCCTCTCTAAAAATAAATAAAATCTTAAAAAAAGAAACCAGACAAATGTTGGTGAGCATGTGGAGAAAAGGGAACCCTCCTACACTGTTGGTGGTATTGTAAACTAGTACAGCCACTATGGAAAACAGTATGGAAATTCCGAAAAAAATTAAAAATAGAACTACCATATGACCTAGCAAGTCCAATTTTGGGTATTTATGCACAGAAAACAAAAACACTAATTTGAAAAGATTAATTGCAGCATTACTAGTAATAGCCAATATGTGGAAATAACCTAGACGTCCATTAACAAATAAATGGGTAAAGAAGATGTGCTATATATACACAATGGAATATTATTCAGCCATAAAAATAATGAAATCTTGCCATTTGCAACAACATGTTTGGACCTAGAGGGCATTATGTTAAATGATATAAGTCAGAAAGAGAAAGACAAATATCCTATGATTTCACTTATATGTTGAATCTTTAAAAAATGAATAAATGAAACAGAAACAGACTGAAAACAAGCTGATACCAAAAGGGAGGGGGCGGGGGAAATGGGAATTAAAAAAGACAAGACAAAACAAAACAGAATAGGCAAATCCTTAAGAGACAGAAAGTAGATTGGCAGTTGCCGGGAGCTGGGGGAGTTGAGAGGGAAGGTAGAGGGGAGGGGAAATGAGGAGTAACTGCATAATGGGTATGGGTTTTCTTTTGCTGTGATGAAAACGTTCTGGAACTAGATAGAGGTGGTGGTTGCACAACCTTGTAACTAACTGAAACAAATTTTGAAAATGGTTAATTTCATATTGTGTGAATTTCGATTAAAACAAAAACATCAGCATAACACCCCACACAGAATAAGCCTTCAAAATGCTATGAAAGTTGCTGAAAACCAGCAGCTCAACAGGTAGAGGGGGAGGGGAAAGCATCCAAGGTATGGGCAAGGGTTCAGAAGGGAGTGTCTGGTGGCAAATCATCTACTCTGGCCAGATGGAGCACGGAGCAAGTGGCCTATGGAATGGAGAGAGGGAGAAAGCTGCAGGTTCTGCAGTGGTCACGTCCAGGGATCTGGAAGGGGACAGAAAATCCCTGAAGGCTTCTAACAGGGCTCAGACTTAGGTTTTTAAAAGACCATTTTGCAATGTGCAAGATAGTTTGAAGGAAGGCCAGAGTGGTGTGGGGAGGCAGGTCAGGAGGCTGTCACTGGAGACAGGGGGTGTATGCACCTGGATCACACCTAGCTGTAACACCCAACTGGCCAGTCACGCAGTGGGGTAGGTCTATGGTGAATTGTCTTGACTGTGAAAAATGGAGGTGTCCATGAGGACTTCCAGGGACAGTATATCACAGGGAGCCGGATCTGCACTGAAGAAGGGGTGGAAAGGCGCTCTTGCAGGGATGGCGTTATTGGAAGCTCTGGAGAATGGACAAAATCCCCCAGGGACAATGGGGTGCTGGAAGGAGACAAGAACTCTGAAGGGCACCAGCCTTTAGGGGAAGAAAGAGACTGAGCGCCTGGACAAGAAGTCAGGCAACAGGAGATTTTCAGGAGCAGGGCTGTCAACCACTGTGCAGCCATGTCCAGATGAAGAAAAGTATCAGCTGAGTCTGGCAGCGTGAGAAGGGCAGTGTGACCTTTTGACATTTTCACTGGAAAGGTGGGAGTAAAAGACCTGACGTCAAGAAGGGTAAGTGGGAAGTGAGGATGTGGAGCCAGTGAGGCAGTAAAGACAGCTCTTTGAAGGACAGAGCGCTGGTTGGAAGGAGAGTTTTGGGTTATTTTATGAAGTTTAAAGGCTGATGAGAAGGAAGGAGGGGAGCTGGGGCAGGTACAGGAAGGAAGGTTCCTGGGACCCAGGGCCTGGAAGGGGATGGTCAGGGGATGTGGCCTTGGTCAAAGCGCCAGATAAGGAAGGGGATGGGGGGGTGCAGCTGCATTTTAAACACGGTGAGAACAGTGGGAGAGACTGTCTTAAGGACTCTATTTCTCTGTGAAAAAGGGTGAGGCCACGTGCGTGGAGTGTGGTAGGGCTGCATGGGGAAATAAAGTATGAAGGTGCCAGTTTTGGAGGGGTCACTGGGCCGAGTTGGAGGAATGGAGGGGTCAGGAAGGAGCTAGCATAGCTTCTAAGAGTCCAGACTAGGGTTGACAGATTTAGCGAATAAAACTACAGAAAACCTAGTTACATTTGAATTAACATAGGCAAACGAATGACTTTTTAGTTTATTTCATGCAATATTTGGGACACACTTATTTTTACAGTTTTTGCTGTTTATCTGAAATTCAAATGTAACTAATAGTTCGGTAATTTACCTGGGAATCCTAGCCGGAAGGGGGAGTAGGGGACTGAGGGAATGGAGGCGGTGCAGCGACCTGGCCTCGGGACCCAAGCCTGGAAAATAAGTGGCCCTTTCACAAGGGCGGGGTGGTCGAGTGAAAAGGCTGGAGCCACTGCTTTTCTTCATCTACCCTGCGGCGCCAGGGATCACCAAAGCCTATTCTGGTTCTCCCGGGCGTGAGGGGCCGCCCGGCACCATAACTTTGGTCTCGTCCCACCCACCCCCGTACTCCCGTGGTGTCGCCCTAAATGGCCAATCGATAACTCTACGCTCGGCCTCGGACTCTATCGACTCACTCCGTCTCCGCTCGCCGTCCTGGACTGCGGCGGAGCGCAGAGTCGCTCGTAAGGTACGGAGGTCGCAGGACGAGAGCTAGAAAGCGGCTACTGTGTGGTCGGGAGAGCGCGACCGGAGGAAGCTGGCCCAGTGGGACGGAGCCAGGACTGTCGGTGGAGCACCCGGGAGCGAGAAGGCCCAGCCACAGAACACCCCTTCACATCAGGTCTAGCCGTCGGTCTGCTACGCATGCGCAGCCGCAGCACTCGGCTTTCCCTTTGGCCCTTCTGCCGCCTTGCGCACGCGTGGCCCGCCCCTGCGGCAGGGTGACATCCCGGGTGTGACTGCCCCCTGGCGGCGGGTGGGGTGGCCTCTGGGGTGAGCCTGGGGCCGGAACGGAGCACACGCCTTATAGCTGGGAGGCTGTCGCTGGGTGGTTGGCCATGAGTGTCCCTGAACCTCACTGAGCCTCACTTTCTCCATCTCTAAAAATGGAAATAATACATGTGTCTCCAAGTAGACCTATAACCTGTTTAGGACAGCGATTTTCAACTGGTGTGCCACAAGAAATTTTAAAATATGCAATACCTAGTCAGGTGCACTGAACTCTTTTCCTTTAGGCTGTCAAATTAAAAAAATGACAACAGCCAACACAATAAGAGCTGTCCAGTGTGAATGAATCAAAATTATACTTATTGTTTGTCAGATGAGCAAAAAGTATATTTTTTGGCGTGCCACAGAATTTCAGTAATTAGTTTATGTGTATCATGAGATGAAAAAGGTTGAAGCCCTGGTTCGTGTGGCTCAATGGGTTGAATGCCGGCCTGTGAACTGAAAGGTTGCCAGTTCAGTTCCCAGTCAGAGCACATGCCTGGGTGGTAGGCCAGGTCCCCATTTGGGGGAGTGCGTGAGGCAACTGATCAATGTATCTCTCGCACATCGATGTTTCTTTCCCTTTCTGTCTCCCTCTCTTCCCCTCTCTAAAAATAAATAAAGTCTTTTTAAAAAAGAAAAAGGTTGAAAATCGCTGGTTTAGGATATGAAGAGTATCCTTGCCTTTCTCTTTTCCAGATGTTCTGACCTTTGACCCCTGCTGAGTCTTCCAAGCAGCCACAACATGAACACATCCCCAGGCACAGTGGGCAGTGACCCTGTCATCTTGGCCACTGCGGGCTATGACCACACTGTGCGATTTTGGCAGGCCCACAGTGGGATCTGCACCCGCACAGTGCAGCACCAGGATTCTGTATCCTCTGCTGGGAAGGTGGGCAGGGTGGTGCATGAGAGGATCCCTGGTGGGATAACAGCTTGGAAAAAGGCCTTGCCTTGGGTAGGGAGGATACAGCAGCAGCTGAGCCATATGGTGGCGACCTTGAGAGCCCCTGACCCCAGCGTTCTGCTGGTCATCCTCCTTAATAGACATAGCAGGTGAATGCGCTGGAGATCACGCCTGACCGCAGCATGATTGCTGCTGCAGGTACCTGTACCCTCAACCTGACCCCTAACTCTGATGGGTTGATGTAGGCACAGGCCAAACTTTGAATTGTGCCCACAGGTTACCAGCATATCCGCATGTATGATCTCAACTCTAATAACCCCAACCCCATCATCAGCTATGACGGGGTTAATAAGAACATTGCGTCTGTGGGCTTCCATGAGGACGGCCGCTGGATGTACACGGGTGGGGAGGACTGCACTGCCCGGATCTGGGACCTCAGGTGTGGGTGCCAGGAAGGAGGGGCCTACTGTCTGGATATGTGGGGGTGCTGGATGTGTGGGGGTGAGGGCCAGGCTGGAGGGTGACTTAAGTTGGGTTTCCTCTCAGCAGAGGCTGAAATAGGGTTTCTTATGTGGGTGATGTATTGAGGGCAGCGAGGAAAGCAGGTTAGGGAAGGGATAAAGTCACACAAAGAATATCAAAGAGTAAGTCCTGCCTTGAGGTAGGGGCCTGGTCTTTATGCCCCTTCTGAGTCTGTCATTGGCTTCAGGTTGCCCCTAGTGAGTGCCAAGCCTCCCAGGTATTCCCTGTGGGGCAGCTCTTATCAGCAGAGGGACAAGGCTAAATGGCCAGGGAAAGGGCATCTGGGAGGGACACCAACAGCATATCCCCTACAGGCAGTGTATGTCTCCCACCCCGAAGGTCCCGCAACCTGCAGTGTCAGCGGATCTTCCAGGTGAATGCGCCCATTAACTGTGTGTGCCTGCACCCCAACCAGGTAAGGGGCAGGCATAGGGCTGGGCACCCTGGGGCTTTGGAGGGCAGGGGTCCTGCCTTACCTCACCTCCCCTGCACCCCAGGCAGAGCTTATTGTAGGTGACCAGAGCGGTGCTATCCACATCTGGGACTTGAAAACTGACCACAATGAGCAGCTGATCCCCGAGCCTGAGGTCTCCATCACATCTGCCCACATTGACCCGGATGCCAGCTACATGGCAGCAGTCAATAGCACTGTGAGTCCTGGGGTGGTTGCAGTGGGGGAGACCAGCTCCCTTATCTCTCTTAATCTCTGCAGGTCGGCCTATTCCTTAGATGCCCCCCAGACCCCTCCCCTTACCCCAAAGTCTTGTCTACCCCTCCTGGGCTCCGGCTCCAACCCAGTCACCAGTCAAGATAACATCTCTCATTACCTGTTGAAGCCCTATCAGTAGTTCCATCTCCTGAACTTTTGAAGTCTGTCCCTACCACCTCATCATTTCCTGGTCTAAGTTTCCCTTGTCTCCTGCTTTCTGTGGCCTCCCTCCTTCCTCTCTGATCTCCCCTCACTCCAGTCCATTCTCTTTCTGCCACCAGAGCATTTTTCAGCAGTACCAGCCTGATCCCATTGTCCCCCTGCATAAATTCCATGATACCCCTTGCTTCTTACCACGGCCTCAAGATGCTGTGGTTTGGCCCTGGATCTCCTGTCCAGACTCATTTTCTCCCTTTAATGTACAATAAATCAGTGGTCTCACAACATCCCCAGACGGCTCTCCTCTGAGCCTTTGCGTTGCTGTTCCCTTTCTAGGGTGCCCTCCTCCCATTTCACTCTTAACATTCCTGTTGGCTAGCAGCACCCTCCAGGAAGGTTAGACATGGCCGCTTCCTCTCAGCCTCCCAGGTGCAGCCCTTGGTTGGGGCCAGGCCTCCCAAGGGCTCCTTGCAGGCAGGACCAGATGCGCCTGCCACATGTCCCCGGCCCCCAGATCCCTTGTGTACAGCCACAGTGTTAGATGGTAGCCTCTGCATCTGAGTCTGCCTGCTAGGGCACCTTTCCCTGTGTGTCAGACTAGAAGCTCTGGTGCTCCCATGACTTTCCTCCTACCCAACAGGGGAACTGCTACGTCTGGAATCTGACGGGGGGCATTGGAGATGAGGTGACACAGCTCATCCCCAAGACCAAGATTCCAGCACACACCCGCTACGCCCTGCAGTGCCGCTTCAGTCCAGACTCCACGTGTGTGCGGGGCCTGAGGGACCAGGAGCCCTCAGATGGCTTGGCAGTGGGGAGGGAGGAACCTGTTTGGTGTTGGGGGCTTGATGGGTCAGGGCCTGTTTGGTCGACAGCAAGAGGGTACAGGGCTGGCGTGGCTGCTGATGACACCCCCACCATGCTCATACCCACTCCTAGGCTCCTCGCGACCTGCTCGGCCGACCAGACATGCAAGATTTGGAGGACGTCCAATTTCTCCCTGATGACAGAGCTGAGCATCAAGAGCAGCAACCCCGGAGAGTCATCCCGAGGCTGGATGTGGGGCTGCGCCTTCTCAGGGGACTCCCAGTACATTGTCACTGGTGAGCCCCACCTACCCCGCCTCTATGCCCCAATAGCTCAGCTTCCCTGCTACCTGGAAGCCAGCCTCCAGAGTGGCCCAGCCTGGGGCCAAATCCTGAGCTGCTGCCTATGCTCTCCCTCCCTGCAGCTTCCTCTGACAACCTGGCTCGGCTCTGGTGCGTGGAGACAGGAGAGATCAAGAGAGAGTACGGTGGCCACCAGAAAGCCGTGGTCTGCTTGGCCTTCAATGACAGTGTGTTGGGCTAGCCTGTGTCCCCTTGGGATTGCAGGCAGCCATCAGGCGGCACTGCCTAGATATGACTGTTCAGCTGCCAAGTCAGAGAGAACTCCCACAGGCTAGCCTCTACTAGCCTGGGCTAGCTGGACCTGACTGACCTACTCTGACACCCTTGGCCAGCCTAGATTGGCCAGGCTGATCTGCCTGGGGGCTCTTTTAGGCCCCAGTTGATTATCCAGATGTGACAGGACTCAGGGGGCTGACCCAAGCCAGCCTGGCTGCTGCCCACCCCCAAACCAGTGCCTCCCCCACCCCCAACCCCTTACGTGTCCCAAAGCTACAGAGAACACAGTCATGGCCAAGTGGAGGGGTTTATTAGCCCCTGCCGGTGGCTGCCTTCCATGGTACTGATGACAGGGCCAGCCACCTGGCTGGCCTGTGGAGCTGGGCAGGATGGGGGTTTCAGTCTGGGAGGTAATAAAAGCAGACTGACACACAGATGTTGCTTGGGAAGCAGATGTCGATGCATAGGTAGATCAGCCGCTGCCTTTGGGGCCCTGGAGGGAGGAGCCTCTGTGAACCCCAAAGGGCTCCCTCCCCCTCTCCCAGACTATCCATGGGAGCCCAGGCCTCTCCCCGGATAGCCACTCCGACTCACCCTCTGCTCGATGAGCCCAGTAAATGGGGGTGTTTGTGCAAAAGTGCCGCACTGAAGCCCCCACCTGGGCAGGGTCCACCTCATGGCTCCCGAGAACTGCCAGCAGCTCCTGGGCATAGTGGGTGTCCTGGCTGGGGCTGTGAGAACCCTGGGCCTGCAGAGAAGGCTCTGTTGGGCCATGGGCCAGGGACACTTGCACTGCCTTTAGCTGGGCAGAGCCAATGAATCCCTGGACATGCCAGTAATGTGCCAGCCCCACCCTTGGCTCTTGTCAGCAGCCTCAGCAAAGGGAAGATAGAGCCTCTGTTCCCCTGAAACCAGAGCCTCAGCCCACCCCGGGGCCCAGGCTATACACAGGACCCTTTGTCTGGCCCCTGGTCCGGGAAGCCTGGCCATGTGAGTATGGAGGCTGCTCACCCTTGAGGTGTTCATCAGAAGCTGCAGGGTCCTGCGATCTCTGGGTTCCATCAGGTGGAGGAAGCAGGCCTGGTGCTCCTCAGGGCGGTAACAGACACAGCCCTGGGGAGGCAGGCAGGTAAGGCAGGTCCACCTGAACACCTTTGGGCAGCGACCCTCTTTTTCCCCATCAGCCAACTCACACTCTGCCCATCGAACAGCACTGCCCAGCTGCGGTTGCTCTGAGCCGGGGTTACCCTGATGGTCGCCACATTCTGGGCCACGTCCACCTGCACAGTTTGGTTGGACCGGTACACCCTGGAGCTCGGGTGGGTCAGATGGAACATCTGCAGCAGTGGCTGAGTGGGAAGCCAGAGCTCAGCTGGGCAGGCTAAGGCAAGCTTCAGCCCTCTTCCTCCAGCCTTGTTTTGAGGCTTCTTTCCTCTCCACCCCTCTGTCCTCCCCTTGTCAGGTCAGCCCTGAGCCCTGGCTCCACTGTAGGGCTAGATTTGCTGGCCTCTCCTCCACCTTCCCACCGTCTGCATCCCTGCACCTAGCTGGGTCCTGAGGCGGCTCACCTTGGAAGGGCTGTGAGCAAAGCCAAGAAGCCCTCCAGCCACAGCCCCAGCAGTGGCCAATGCCAGCACCAGCAGCAGCAGGCCCAGTGCTCTCCAGCCCCCATGGCAGGGCGTGGTCTTCCCCTGGGGGCACATTGCAGTCGGTGGAGCCTGGAGTAGAGACCAGGGAGCAGGCTGGCTCAGGGAAGGTAGGGGCTGCGGTGGTGTGGGTGATGGGTGCTGCCCTCTTGTCCCCTGTTCAGGGCATGCCCTGGGTCTTTGTCCCATGAGAGGGCACTGGGTGGTGGGAGGCACTCACCCTTACAGGCCCAGGCCTGGGGTCCTCTGCACAGCAGCTTCCCTGCTCCATGATGCAGCCCTGGTGACAATGCACTGATTGTCTGCAGCCCCTTGGAGTCAGCCAGGGAAACTTCAGGAGCTGCTGATAAGCCAAACCACCATCCTGGCCCCCTCCCCTCCTGACCCTACTGCCGCCTCCCCAGCCCAGCTACCTGAGCCAGGACAGCCCTCTCCTCTCCACCTGGGGAGGGGTGGTGCTTGTCATTGTGCCTGGCTCTTCTGACACCTGGCCTGTGCTAACCAGAGAGCATGAGCCTGGGAGGGGATGAGAGCTTGGCCATCTTGGAAATCAAGACCTGTTGAATGGCCGGGAGGGCAGCCCAGACCTGGCAAGGGTGACTTTCTAGCCTGGTTGGGGGCAGATTAATTTTTCCTAAAGAGGCCTGTTTCTAGTCTCCTGGGTTACCTCCAGACTCCTAAGGCTGGGCACAGGGCCTGGCATAGCAAACCATCAGTAAATGCCTCTTCTATGAAAGATTGGTATTGGACTCTGCTCTGCCACCCTACTTCCCTCCCCATGCACCCCAGCCATATTCCAGCCCCCACAAAACGGGATGGGTTGTCTAGCATCCCAAAGAGCACATGCAAGACCAAATTGGCTTCCAGGAGGCTCTGCTGTAGTAAAGGTATCCTACTTGAACCTCCCTCATGCCCTGGGAGGGTTAGGTCAGCCTTGTGTCCACCAGCCCCTGCCTTGGCCAGCATGGCTTTCTCTAACTGAACTGTGCTATGGCTCTGGCTCCTAGCTTGCATCTCCTGTCACCTGACACTCAATTGCAACAGGGCTCCCCAAACACTGGTAGCTTTCACAACATGGGTGTCATCACCAGGAGGCCTTTACTATTACAGTTTTGCTGTGCTTCATTTTTTCCTGGATCTTCAGAAGCTGTTCTTCTGTAATGAGCCTGAGATAGACTTTGGTTTCTAGCTCTGGAACTGAAATCCCAGAATGGCCTTCAACTAAGTCCTCCTACCCCGCACCCACACTAAGCCTAGACAGCTGCAGCCTCTGCGTGAAGGCTGCTGTCAAGGTGAGAGCAAGGAACGCTAGTCAGTATGAATTTGAGAGTTTAATATGCATTTGGGTTCACACAGTGCAGTAAGGGCAGAGATGGGGGCGCAGAAGAGGAAGGTGTTGCTGGCTGCCGCACCTGCTGTGTTCCTGGTGTGGGTGACGATGCCCAGACAGGTCTGCTCAATATCCAGACCCACCCTGAGCCAGCCTCGCAGAGCCAACGTCTGTACCACCAACCTCACAGGCACCGGATATGCTGCTGTTGCCCCATGGCAAGTGTCCAAACCCCAGACATTCCAGGCCTGAGAGGAGCTAAAGGCCTGGGATACCTTTATTTCTGAGAACTCTTAGAGAACGAGCAAAAGAGTGCTGTGACTCTGGGACCAGGAGAAAAGCCACAGGCTGTAGGTAGACACCAGGTGGCTGCAGGGCAAGGCACCAGAAAGGAGTTGGCCCAAAGCAACAGCTTCCCAGGCTCTACCCTACAAGTGCAGCTGGAGAGTCTGCTTATCAGGCCTATTGCCAAAGATCAGCAACTTAGGGAATAAGCAGAAAAGGCCAGGGCTCACTACCAAGAACCTGTGGCTAGCAAGTGGACCCTGCCAGTCCTCCAGCTGGCCACCAACAAAGGATTCCAGAGCCAAGATAGTTGGCCTTGTGGACTGTTGGCATCTAACTACTACCCAACCAAGGGGACAGGACAGGAAGAGATTGGATGCTTTGCAGGAGCCATTTTCCTGTTCTTGGGGACAACTTTTTCTCCCCCTACCCAGAGGGTAGCCTGGGTAGCAGGCATTCCTTGGCTTGCACAAGACTTTAGCTCGGCTGCTGGCTTGGCTGCGAGGTACTGAGACTTCTTCAGTAGGATTTATGCCCTAAGGACAGAGCACAGCTATTAATCAATACACTTAAGATTCAGTTCCGCCCCTTGACAAAGTTGTTCAAATGTTTAAAAAACTTTGGGGCGGGGGGGGGTAACAAAGCTGCTTTGAGCTTCCTAAATAGCAAGCCAAAGTTCAGCAAAGGCATCCATGCCCTCCTGGCCACTCAGCCAATATGCTCAGTCCATGTCACCTGGGTTTAAATGCACATTTGAGAAAGTCAAGATTTAGCTGGACTGAGTTCACAGAGCTGCACAACCACATATGAGAAGCGGCAGCCCTGGGCATCTGAAACACAACAGACACTCAATTATGACATCAGAGTGGTTTTTAAGGAAGTGCGGGGTAACGGTGAGGGTGGCACCCCACACCTCAAGGACAGGGAGACACTACCAAGGGGCAGTCCCTCCTCCACTCCCACCCTGAAGGCGAGGAGCTGGGATACATCAGCAGACTCCTCTGCTGACCACACCAATGGGGCCACAAGCTGGTGCATACAAGTTTCTCCTCACAGTCAAAATAATCAGCCCCTTCTCCCCTTTGCCCTGCAAGGAGGCTTGATCCCTGAATGATATTTTCAATAAAATACGTGACACCTCAGTCCCATCAGCAGGCCCTTACGTTATCCGAATCCTGGACAGATACGAAGCCTGCTCTTGCTAACAACCAAGGCCCAGGACCCCCACAATGCCCTCCAAGTTTAAAAGTGCATCTTAAATTATAAAGATCTGTAACAAAATCGCCCCCAAACGTTTACTTACAAGGTTAACTAGTGCTTTTGCTTAACTCCAAATATACTCTTTGAAGCCACCTTACACCTAGCTGATCAAGAGCTTAAGCCCCACCTATTAATTTGGTTAAGTGGTTTTCAACTTTTTTTTTTTATTCTGTAGATTAAAGACGCTAAATCTTTAACCTTGAAGGGCGGGCAAAAGGTCGGCTATGCTGTCAACATAGAAGTCAGGGACCATTTTCCTCTTAGACATGCAGTCACTTTCCTGATTACTCTTCACATCTCCCAGAGTGGACACTCCGGTGAGGGTCAGGATGGTCTTCAGGCCACAGGTGACGCCCAAGAGGATGTCTGTGTCCAGGCGATCTCCCACCATGACGGTGCGCTCCGGGTTGATGCCGTACTCCTGGGACACGCAGTCGAAGATGAAGCGGCTGGGCTTCCCTATGATGTCGGCCTGGCGCTGGGCGGCCATCTCCACGGCTCGGACCAGACAACCTGTACCTGCGGGGCGGAGAGGGAAGGGGAGGAGAGCGCCCGGGGTCAGAGGACCGGAGGGGCCCGCCGCCCGCCCTCCAACCTCCCGCCCCCAGGGCGCACGGACCCGCGATGAAGCGGCCGTTCTCGAGCGGTAGCCGGTTGTCCATGTTGGTGCCCACTAGTAGACAGCCAGGCTGCTGCAGGTAGCGCACGGCTTTGGTGAGCTTCATGTAGCTGAAGTGCGGGTCAAAGCCCACCACTACAGCGCGCACGTCGGGCTCGAGTGGCGCGTCCAGCCAGGCGCCAGGGCCGTCGCCCTCCAGGGGCTCCGGCCCCACGCCCACGCAGGCGACGCCCACGGCTTCCAGCTCCGCGGCCAGGGCCGCGCTGCCCAGCACGTAGGCCTTGGGAGCCGGAGCGCCGGTCAGGCGCTGGCGCAAGTAGAGCGCGGTGCAGTAGGCCGTGCCAAAGACCTCGAGGTTGGCGCCGGGTCCCGCGGGGCCACCGAAGCCCAGGCGCCGCAGCTTCTCCGCGTAGGCCTCACGGGTCTTGCTGCTGTTGTTGGTGATGAAGCCGAGGCGCTTGCCACAGGCCCGCAGCGCCGTTAAGGCCTCAGGCGCTCCAGGCACGGCCGTCTCACCTCGCCACAGCACGCCGTCGCAGTCGAACAGCAGCGTGTCCACGTCGGCCAGCAACGCTTGGGCCCGCTCGGCGTTCAGCCGCACGCAGCGAGGGTCATCGCCGCCGGCCTCCGCCTGTGCCATGGCCGCCCTCTGCCGTCACCGCCACCGGCACCCACCGGCCGCTCCTCACAGCCGCCCGCCGCCGTGCTCGCCCCGCCCCCGCCGTGCTCATTGGCCCCCTCCACCTCACGCGCACCACCCATTGGACACCGCCTGCGCCAATCCGCCCCTGCCTACCGCGGGTTGCGGGAGCTCAGCGCCAACCTTCACAGCCCGGCTCGGGGAAGCTGGCAGCCATTGGCTGCGGGGCCAGAGGCGCTCCGGTGATTGGCTTGCAGGGAGCCAACCGGCATTCAGAGTGGAGCGTTAACTGCGGAAACGCTGAGGAGCCGCAGGCCGGCGCAGGACGTAAGGCCGCTGCTTATTGGACAGCTCAATGGACAGCTCGCTCATTGGAGGCGCGTTGTCAGCCTAGGTGACGGAAATCCTTATTCGAGTGATCCTGGGCCGGGCAGGCTACTGATTGGCTAGTTTTTCTTCCCTATTGCGGGGCTTGCCGCAGGAACGCTGTAGGGTTGGGCCGGTCACCCGATTGGGAGATAGATAGTCACATCCTGACCTTTGCTTGGGCTGTGCCGGACGGTGCCTTCCGCAGTGGACACGGTGTCAGCGCGCGGACCGATACTGCCAGTCCTGAGAGTCAGTTCGGGGCTCCTTCCAGACAGTCTTTGCGTTATTTCCAATCCTTTGCAAAAATGCTTTGCCTTTGCTTTAGTGGTTTTATGAACGAGTAACTATAATACAAGGCAGTGGGATTAGGGACTAAGAGAACGACACTGCCTAGAACACAAAACTTAATAATTGGTCTCAATCCTCATCGTTATTATTAGGTTATTGTTCTTATTGAGGTGTAATGTACAGCAAAGTGCATAAATCTCAAGTATGTCGGTTGACGGAATTTTTACATAACTATATACCTGTGTAAACACAACCCAGATCAAGATATAGAATATTCCCATCATTCCACAAAGTCCCTTCACATCCCTCTCCAGCCAATAGCGGATAGCCCACCCCCAACCTCTTACGACTTCTGTCATAGCCTCCTTTGCCTGTGTTAGACCACCTTAAAAACAGGGCCTTACTGTGTGTACTCTATTGGGTCTTGCTTTTTTGGATCAACATAATGTCTGTGAAGTGCTTCCTTCTAAGTGTTTTTGTTTCGTTTTAGCTGCCACGTGGGCCATTGGAAGACTATATCCCTATCGATCTATTCTCCAGTTGATGGACATTTGGGTAATTTCCACTTTGGTGCTACTGTAAATAATGCCCCTTATGAACGTTCTTGTTCCTACACATGGTTTTGTGGACCTAGATACTTCTTTTGCATATATACTTAGGAGTGAATTGCTGGTTCATAGGGTAGGTGTATGTTTCTCCTTATGGTAGTCAACAGGTAAGCATGAGCGGAGCAGGAACTATGGGCCAGATGCAGAGGGTCACCAGGACAGACAGCCCTGGGTGCCTAGCAACAGCAAAATTATTCAATACAAGCCCTTACGGGACCATTCCCTTAAGCATTAATCCCTGAAGATGACATCTAGGCATCAGCTGTGTTGCAGCTCCAAGACCAGAAAAGCAGCAAATCCAGGAAGAACCATGCCAAGGCTGATAAAGGACCAGCTGCAACGACTAATGACTCCATCCCCTGGTGCCAACCAATCCATGCAGACCACAACCCTGAGGAGACACACCAGGAAAGCTGATGAATATTCTGTTGAGATCCTCCCCTGAGACTTCACATAAAAGCCCTCAGGATGGAAGACCCCTTTCTCTATGGAGCATTCCATCGCCTTTGCCCACCCCCTCTGTTCCCCAGGGTTTGCTTTTTTTTCCCAGAGCACGCCAGAGCCTCTCCTCCTTCTTTAGTCTCTCAAGGCAGTACCTCTCTTTTTCTCCTAAGCTCCAAGGGCCCTTTTACTACCTCTATAACTTTTTTTTTTTTTTTTTAGAGAGAGGAGAAGGAAGAGAGGGACAGAAACATCAATATGTGGTTTCCTCTCACACATCCCAGGTATGTGCCCCGACCGGGAATCGAACCAGTCACTCTTTGGTTCGAAGGCCAGCACTGAATCCACTGAGCTACACCAGTTGGGGGGGCCTCTGCAACTTTCTAAACACTCTTGTACTTTGAATTCCTTGGCTCTGAATTCTTTCAGGTCAAACTCAAGTACCAAGGTTGCTGAACTGAAGTTGGACCTAACTCGTCTCTAACGCCTGGTGACGTTTATTCAGCAGTTAACATCATTACTTTCAGTAGGACTAGGTGGCAGAACAATAACAGGCTCCAGTTTCCTGAGAACCTGCCCTGTGCCAAGCAATCCAGACCCTCAAACCCTACTGTGTCAAAACCCTGCTCCTCTCTTGGGCCCCAGTCTCTATAAAATGTTCTCTGGACCTCCACCTAACCCTCACACCCATGAGGTAAAGCCACTGACCTCTGTTTCTTTATGGTCGTGTTTCTCTTAGTCTCTCCTGGCCCAGGAAGCCCTGAAGGACAGGGCCATGGTTCAGAAAGGCAGGACGTGCATAGTATTCCTGCCTGGTGCTCCCACCACCCAAGAGGGGAGCATCTTCCTCCCTGTGTCTTCCCACTCAGTTTTGGTGGTGGAGCTAACCCTTGAGAAGAACTGGATGTGACAGAAAATCAAAAACCCCACTTTAAGCTCCCAGAAACATCCAATGTATGTGGTAAACTCACCAGAATGGGAAACACTGCTGTTGTCCAGCCATGGACTGGCTCATACACTACTTGCCAGGTTGCCTTGGTTTACTCCTTACCTGCATTACCTTGTTGGAACCACAGGACAGCCCTGAGAGGCAGGGGCTATTAATACCCTGATTTATAGATGAGAAAACCGAGCTACAGAGAGTCACCAACTGGACAATGCAGCATCAGGATTAAACTCAGTTTACCCCCAAAGCCAAACTCTGCTGCACCTGTTTGCTTTAACATCCCTTGTAGGTTGTAGGGATTCAGCTGGCATAGTGGGAGAGGTGGAACAGTCAGTACTGAGATAGAGTGGATGGTTGTGGACAAGGTCCTGGAGAATGCTAGAAGGGCCGGTGCCATTTATTGGAGAGGACTGACCTTAGGTGAGGTCCCTGCAACTGGATGAGAAAGGGGCACATCACAATCATGGTGTATTCCCAACACACACAGTAGGTGCTCAGTTTTTACACGCTATAGGGTGGTGCAGGGTCCCCCCAAGCAGGAAAGCCGTACTGCAAGCAGAGTGGGGCATGGATGTAGGTGGTGTAAGGACAACACTATTTAATCTTGATAGTGTTGCGTAGATTGAAGTTGTATTAGGAAATAGAAGTAGCTATTGAATCTAAATTTTCACAGAAGTTATCACTTCTGAGGAGCTAAGTCAAATAAGGGGTCATTGAGAAAAGATTCAAGTGGCCATAAAAAAAAAAAAAAGGATGCAACCTAAATATTCTTCAACATGGGATTGGTTAAACAGCCTACGGCCATACCACCCTGAATACACCCAATCTCATCTGATCTCAGAAGCTAAGCAGGGTCGGGCCTGGTTAGTACTTGGATGGGGATCGGTTAAATAAAAGTACATCCAAGAAATGGAGATTGAACAGCCACCAAAAAGGATGGAGTTACCCTCAGGCTCTGGCCACAGAAGTCAACACAGTATTGACTGTAAAACAGTGTACAGTAGGAGCCAATGTTGAGGGCAGAGTGAAAAAACAGGCCATCTGAGGGAAGGGTAACTCTGGCTTCCCTGCCTTTCCTTGGCCACTTTAACTTCCAGTGACCCCAGGCCTGTCCATTCCTGTGTCTGCTGGTCTGCCTGGGCTCCAGCTGAGGCAGGGCCCAGAGCTCAACTGTCAGGATAACCTTTTCTGACCCCCAGTGGGTAACCAGTCAGGAGCTCTGGCCCGCCCCCTGACAACTCTTTTCCACAGACTTTGAAGCACACAGTAGGGCTAGCTCTCTGTCTACCCGAGCCAGCTCTTCCTCATGTCCACCTACACCCAGCTGTCCTGTCTTTGAAATCCTTCCCCATGCCAGTTTTTGGAGAGGGGGCTTCAGGCTTCCCCTGGCTCTCTGATGCTAGCTTTCTCATGACTCCTCAGCATATCATCACGTGAGGTGTCTTCCTGGTCCTCCCTTCCCAGAAGCCTCCCAGAGCCCATGTGCTCCACAAGCCACCACCTGCTTCTCCTACTGTTTGTTCCTCTCAGAAACGATCTGTCATGAATCTTCCTGTATCTGTTGTACCCTGAGGTCCTTTCTGTGCATAGCAGTCAGAGGGATTCTTCTGAAATGCTGTCACCCACTCTGCTTAAAGCCCTGCAATGGTAAGCAAGATGCTTGCAGAAAGCTGCTTCATCGTTACCCTGGCATAGTAGAAAATGTAGAAACAACTCAAATGTAATGAATGAGTAAACAGTGATGTATCCATATAATGGAATCTTATTCAGCCATAAAAAGGAGTTGTTATCAGATAGGGGACCGGACCTAGAGCGGTCTGCCTATGGCCAGCCTGTACTATGTGGGTTCTTGACTTCACAAGCACAGGAAAGATTTCACAGGACGAGTCCAGGTGATTTTGAGAGTACGTTTATTAAGCTGGGGACAGCGAAACAAGGAAGGGCCTAGGATAGAACCACCAATGGGAGAGATACTAGGCAGGGCTCCTCTGGCTCACTAAGAAATCGGAAAAAACAAACAAACAGGGGCCTTGCAGACAAGTTCAGGCGGTTAGCCCAGGATGAGCTGCCACTGCCCGTTGCTCTCCTGGTTGCCTGTCTTGTGGGTTAACTCCCTTAGAGTTGAGGAGATGCGTGCCTGTATGGCTGAGAAGGGGAAAGGGAAAGGCGTGGGTGTTCCCCAGAGGGAGCGCTCACCCTAGCTGGGTCTTGGGTTTTTAGAGTTTAGGAGTTTTTCAAGGTGTGCCCTTTTAGGGTTGTGGTCTCCACTGATTGGTTGGTGCCAGGGCAGGGGGTCATTAGTCACTGCAGCTGGTCCCGGAGTTGCCAGCCTGGTTTTGTTGCTTTTCTGGGCCTGGAGCTGAAATACAACTGAGGCCTAGATGTTATCTCTAGGGAGGTAACCATCTGTATCTGGCTGTAAATTGCTCTTTCAGTTTGTTCAGCTGTCTCAGTTTCCCCATTCCACTTACCAAGGAATTTTCCTAGCTTATCCTGCCCCAGGAATTAAGTACTGATAGATGCTAAAACCTGGATGAACCTCGAAGACATTATGTTAAGCAAAAGAAACTAGACGCAAAAGACCACCCGTAAGTCCGTTTATATGCAATGTCCAGACATGGTAAATCCATCAGAACAGAAAGTGGCTGGGGGGCAGGGGCAGGGTGAGGGGATGATGGGGGAGTGATGGCTAATGGGTACAAGTTTTCTTTTGAAATGACAGCAAAATTCTGAAACTAGATGGTGCTGAAGGTTGCACAACATTATGAATGTACTAAATGTCACGAATGATAAATTTTATGTCTATTTATCACAACTTTAAAAATACACAAAAGAATAAAAGGCTTAGTGAAGCTACCTATGCGTGAGCCATCCCAAACTCGATTTTTCTCCCATGACCCGGGAAATCACCAGGGAATTTGTGACACCTGAAGGGTCGATGGACGGAGGGCACCACAGTACCAATCCGAGCCTTCTTGAGCTCGGAATTCGGTGGGACGCTTGGGACCAAAGCACCCTGTCAAAGATGGCGGAGCAGCGCCGCCGTCCCACCTCAGCCCTATCCGCCAGCTCTCAAACCTCGACGCAACTTCCGGAACCCAGCCCAGCCTCTCCCGGCCCCGCCCCTAGCCTTCCTTTTCTCCTGCACCTCCAAGCTGAGACAACCCCAAGGGACCTCCTCTGGATCCGCCCCGCCACTTGTCAGTCCGCTCCACCGTAACCACGCCCCTATGAGAAGCCGCGCCCATCACCTTTCGGTATAAGTTCCGCCCCACCACCTGTCCATCAAACACCCTGGCCCCACCCCGCCATCCTACTTCGTTCTCTCTCGCTTGCTCTGGCGCGGCCCGTTGTTATGACGACACGGTCGTAAATCCGCCATCTTCCTGCGGCGCGTTGCGACATGGAGGGCGCGATGGCAGTGCGGGTGACGGCCGCCCATACGGCAGAAGCCCCGGCCGAAGCCAGGCGGGAAGCGGGCGAGGGCGGGGTCGCGGCGGCGTCGGCGTCGGCGTCGGCGTCGGCGGCCTTGGCCCCTGCCAGCTTCCTCGGCCTCCCGGCGCCCTTTAGCGAGGAAGGTAACAGGGCCGGATGGGGCGGGGCGCGGCCGGGATGGTAGCTTCTCATCCCAGGGCTGGCGGAGGCTCCGGTTCCTGAGCTGCGGACGTTACTGACTTTCCCAGACCAGGATTCCTCGCGGACCTCCCGGGTCTTTATGGGACCCCCCCTCAGAGCCCTCCACGAGCCTCCGGTTTCCTCAGACTCGGGCCTCACCTGCGGGGCTCCAGTCAGCCCCGTGGGCCCGGGCGCTCACTCACGGGTACTCAAGTTGCCCAAACCTCCATGGCTGTTCGTGTAGAGACTACCACGAACACCTCCACCACCAGCCCTGCCCTCAAGGCCCGCAGCCCGGCCCCTCTCTGTCTTGCCGTCTGGGCATGACTTTGCTTTCCTCTGGGCCCTCTCGCATGGCACTTGACGGGCTGCTAGGGCCCTGGCTAGAGTGTGGCTGGGGGCTCCAGCAGGACATGGCCTCGGGTTTCTGTAGGATTTGGGTTCAGTCTAGGCTGGCCGGGGAGGAGAGCCGGTGTGCTGTAGCCAGGATGCTGGCTCTGTCCCAGACCTGCCACTTTCTAGCAATTTGATCCTGGGCAGGTGACCACACAGCTCTTTGAGCCTCCATTTCCCGTTACAAAAATGGGGACGCTGCTGCTGCTAATTAGAAAGCGCTTAACCTGCATCATCTTTTTTTCATCCTCAAACCAAACCTGGACACTGTTATTGTTATTATTCCCATTTTGTGGGTGAGGAATATCGAGGTTCAAAAATGTGAGTGACCGGGTATCCAGCCAATAAGTAGCTAGGACTAGATTGGATGCCAGGACTGTGTGACAGCTCAACACACTCCCTTCTGTGTTCTGCCTTCTCATAGGACAGTGGTGAGAATGAAAATAGAGCATGTAAACCACTGAGAACAGTGCTGGCACACACTGAGGGCTCATTTACAGGGACATAGCTTTTGGAGATAGAACTGTGGTCTCTGTCCTCTGAGCTTATCCCATGAAGCTGTAGACTGGGCCAGACAGGAAGTGGTTGGCTAGTGACACTGGGTTGGTGGTCTTAGTCCCCACAGCATTCCTATTCTCCATACAGTTTTTTCTTACTTCTTATTCCAGCTTGGGGAGGGGCCACTGGGGATAGGGCCAGCTTGAAGAGGGATCTCTTTGGAGCTTACTGTGCCCTGCTGGGCTTGCCCATGGCCTTGTCTCAGTGTCGCAGCTGGGTGTATCCTTTTCTGTGGCAGTTCCTTCAACAGCAACACCCTGGTGCTGAGTCAGACTCAGTGAGTGGGCTGGGAAGGTTAAAAAGGTCACTAGAGTGTTTGACTTGTGACTGTGAGCCATCTGGATGGGACTGCCCTCTATCAGGTGGCCTGTAGGCTAGTCATGGCTGTGGTTTGGCCCTTGTTTGCTCATTAATTCAGCAGACATTGACTGCTTTCCTTCTGTGAGCCAAGCCTGGGTTTGATCTTAATGTGAGACTGTGTGATGTCGTGGGAACTGGTGGGTTTTTATGGAAGCAGAAGGAACACTTCCCCATCCCTTTGTACTTTGTATAAACAGTGGGGTGTCTGGAGTAGACACTGAGGTTCAGGTTCTGGCCCCAACAGTCACCACCTTGGTGGCCTTGAACCTCAAGTGGTTTTCCTGGAGTGGAAATAGTCATCTCCCTTTCCCCAGGGTGCTGTCTGGATTTGGTGACATCCCCAGTGAGGTGCCTAGAATGTGAGAGGGACTCAGTAAGTGGAGGGGCAGGCACTGGCTGGTCAGCCCAGATGGCGAAGGGCTCAGGTACTATGACCCTAAAGCGTGGAGCTCCTCTGAGAAGTTCCACCATGGGCATCTTAACCAGAGCAGGGAGGTGCTCCCTGTTGGAATCAAGGAAGCACCAAGTCAGAGTGAGAAAAGAGTGGCTGTGGGTCAGGGCACTCTCTCTTCCATGTTTTCCAAGAGTCTACCTCTCAGCCAGAGCTCTGTGGGCACCAGCACCCCTTCCCCTTCCTGTACACTGCATTAGGTGGCCTATTTTACAGCCAAGGAAACAGACCCAGGTATAGTCACTGAGGTGCCCAAGGGCACATGCAAACTCTATAAACCACTCTCCCCAAACTGGGTTGGACAAATCCCTCTGCCTTCTAACTACTTTCTGGGCCTTCCTCCCCTTATCTCTGAGGTGGGGCCTTTGGGCACAGTAGCCTCAAATAGATCCCTGTAGCCTGAGTGTACAGTCAGGGCTCACCCCCATTCAGTGCTGCTTTCTCTGGGTAGGTGCTGCTTGTACAGACCTCCAGAGGATGGGGGCTTGCACCTAGGGCCCCTGAGAGTGTTCTCAGCATCTCTAGAAGGGCCCCGGGAGGCACCTCTGGTCTTGATGCTACCCTTGGGTGGATTCGGCCTGGCACTGGAGGCCCTCCCCAGCCCCACTGACTGCAGGCTTGTTACAGATGAGGATGATGTGCACAGATGCGGCCGCTGCCAGGCGGAGTTCACCGCCCTGGAGGACTTTGTTCAGCACAAACTCCAGAAGGTCTGCCAGCGGGCTTCCCAGGAGGCCCTGCCTGCCACCCCTGCGGCTACTGCGCTGCTGGACCAGGAGGTGAGCCTACCACCCATGCACATGCATGGATGTGCCCCCCTCCTCCTTGGGCACACCTGGCAGTGGGAGGAGGAGGAAGTGGCATGCTGGCACAGACCTTTGCATCTGGTTTCCTTGACACTGGGGTGTGCAGAGGGCAGGCATCCAATTTTGGGTGAGGAAGGGTCTGGACCCTACCACCAAGAGCCCGGAAGTGCTTTGGGGTTTCCTGGATGGCCCAGCCGCCTCTCGCTGAAGCATGTACACTTGGTGTTTGGGGTCCCTACTCTCTTGTAGCCCAAGGGTCTGTCTTGGCTTAGGGGTACCATGGTGCTTTTGTAGTTTTGATCAGTCTGCCGTCCTGTACACATAGTTCCTGGGGATCTTACAAACGGAGGGTGGCTTTGGATTTGGCCACCCCATCATACAAATGGCCAACTTTGTTGTGCCCCTTGCATGCTTCGGGCTGTACACACACAGTTAAGGCCCCTGCACAGTGGGCACCCTTGTCATCCTACTCATAGGGAAGTGGGAAAGGAGGCTCCGAGAGAAGTCAGTTGCCCCAGGCCTCCATGGGGAGTAGCCTAGAGGACAGTGGGCTCAGAGTTGTTTTGCTCTGACCCCGTGCTCTTTACATGCCCTTTGACCCATGGCAGGGGCTGGGCTGGTGGGTATAGGTGCTTACCTTCATCACCTTCATTCCTGCACAGCCAGCTGAGCTTCGAGCTGGAACTCTGATCACTTCCTTCTGGAGTCCTCCCTGAGGGTCCTTCGTGCTCCACCCTCCTCAGTGGCCAGAGGAGTTAAAGTGATGGGGCTGACACCCTGGGCCAGGCTGGGAGTTAGGCTCAGAGCAGTGGTCCTCTTGCAGGACCTCTATTCCAGCCATCCTACATGGACATAAACCCAAGCCCTCACCCACCAAACCAAGGGAGCTCTGGGAGCCCTGCAGATGAGTCCTCTATGTCCCCTGTTCCCCACTGGTAGGTGGTCCCAGCAGCTGCAAGCCCGGAGGAGCCCATCACTTTGGCCCACATTGTTGTGGAGGCAGCTGCTCTGACAGCGGACATCAGCCACACACCTGATATTGTTGGTAAGCTGGCTGTACTGGGGCTGTCTTCTCATGGCTTTCAGCCCTGAAGCGTGACTGCCCTCCTGCTACTTCCCTAGACTGTTTCTGCCCTGGTCCTTCCAGAATCTTCCCCACTTTTCTACCACCCCCCCTGGTTCCTGCTTCCCCTCCACAGTTGACTGTGGAGGTTCGGGGTGGGGTGTGCATGAGATGCACCTGCTGCACGAGGTTGGCCCTGGTCTGCTGCCTGACCCTCGCCTTCACCTCCCCGGTGCTCACCCCCTTCTGCGTGGGGTAGTCATTACTGCTCTGATTTTCACAAAGGTTTTATGAGCATATAACGCCAAGTCAGTCTCTTTGATGGCTTATTTTAAGTTAAACTACAGGGGAGGGGTGTTGAGAGGTCTCGATGGATGACACACTCATTAATTGGGGACAGGCCAGCATGCAGGGGGAAACATTCAAAGGGCAACCCAGGGCTGGGGAAGGTGGAGGGAGCTGGGGACTATGTGTGTGCACAGCAGTGGAGGGAGGCTGGTTTGGGCCCGATGCCTTGGGAAGCTGGGGAGGAAATGGTTATTTGGGGGCGGGGAGGGGTACTAGGTAGGGACCTTGGCAGGGGCATGAGTGGGTGAGCAGCTAGACAGGAATCAGGTTTGTGCAACAGGTAGAACTTGGCCTTGGGAAGCCCTTGGGACCATCTGGGATAGGAGGAAGGTGTGGTGGAGGAGATGTGGGGGAGGGGAACCTCAGAGCAGGCTGTTCTGTCAAGGCTCCACCTCCGAGAGGCGACGGGACACCTGTCCTTGTCTCCACGCTGTCTTTTCTCTTGACATTCCTGTGGACAAGGATATTCACCTGGTGCCACTCTGGGATAGGAATGTTGTTGTGTGGGAGGTGGGGCCATGCTCCGGCTTGGTGTCGTGTTTGGTTTCTGGGGTGGGTGGGTGGTGTCATATAGAAAAACAAGTTATTGGACTGACAGATCTCAGATGGGGGTGGGGGGGACTGGAAGGGATTAGCCAAAGAGTTTATATGCATATATGTATAGCCCATGGATACGGACAACTGGAGGCTGGGCGTGGGCGGGATTTGGGTGGAGCAGGGTAGAGAGGGGGAAATGGGGGACAACTGTAGTGTCAACAACAAGAAAAAGAAAGAAAAAGAAAAAGAAACGTTCCTTGAGTTTGGACAGCATCCACATTCTCTAGATGCCTGTCCAATCAGGCCCCTTCCTACCACCTTGCCCTCCAGTCTGCCCATAGCCTGCAGCTTGGCAGTTCCAGGGGCTCCTCACTGAGTACACCCTTCCTCTCTTGCACGCTTGGGAGTTTACCTTTTTGCAGGCATCCTGGGTGTCCCAAATATCCCTGTGGTATTAGCTGCTCCATGGTCCGGAGCCCAGGGTTGACCACAGTCCTAGACCGCCAGCTGCTGGCATCCCAGGGCTGGGAGTTCTCTATCCTTGCTGGGCCAGGGGGCATGCTCAGTGGGGGCTGCGTGGGGGTTAGATACCCCTTCCTGCCTTTTCCTGGAAAACAGTCTGGCATTTTGCTTGTTCCCCCTTTCTTGACCCTTTGGTCTACTGTACCACACCTGAACTCAAGTCCCTGTCCCTTTGAAAGTTTCTTTCTGGGGTAAAGGAAAAATAAAGCATCAGGAACGCCAGCCAGAGCACAGGCAAGACATGCCTGTTTTGTTTCTGAGTTGGGTGCTTCCATTCTGTTTGGAGAGAATGGCTTGTCAAAACACAGTGCCAGGCTGATTGAGAAGGCTTCAAAGAAGTGGTTTCACAACCATTTCCTATTGTCATTTTTATGAACAGACATTGTGAAATGTTTACAGCTTAGCTTTACACATTATCAGATTCTTCAACACTCAGTGAGAGGTGTGAAAACCTCAGGCTGTCCCAGGTGTCTCATGAGCATTCACTCCCAGTGTGGGTCCCTTGTCTACCTGCTTCAAAACAGATGCCAGTGGGCAACTTTGGAGGCATTTTCTTAATGTTAATGGGAGCTGTGTCAGCAAGCAGTGAGTGAGCTGAGTTGGCCTGTCCGCAGACTCTACCGGGCACTCCATCGCCCTTAGAGGTGTCAGGACCCCTGTGCACATCTAGCGCTATGCTCCTCTTGGCTTAAGGGAGGGGTTATCTGCTCACCATGGTCTCCCCACTGGACACATTCTGGGGGCCTGGTGCTTCTCGAGGCAGCTTCAATGTATCCCAGCAGTGTTCCTGGGCCAGGATCCCGGGAGGTGATAAGGGTCACGGCATCCCGAGGCTCAGGCTGACCCACTTCTCTTCAGGCAGTGGGCACATCAAAGAGGTCATTGTAGCTGCTGAGGCAGATCCGGGTGACAGCGAGATGGCAGAGGCCTCAGGCAGTCCTGACCACCAGGGACCCAAACTGGCCGGGCAGGGTGAGCAGGCCCAGGTTAAACTGCTGGTGAATGAGGACGGCCGCTACGTGTGCACACTGTGTCACAAGACCTTCAAGACGGTGAGCCTCGGGTCTTGGGCAGTGCCAGCTAGCGGGGGCCAGGCCTCCTGCTTAGGGAGGTGTCTGAGCCTCGTTGCCCCTTCCCCCCCCAGGGCAGCATCCTCAAGGCCCACATGGTCACCCACAGCAGTCGTAAGGACCATGAGTGCAAGCTGTGCGGGGCCTCCTTCCGAACCAAGGGCTCACTCATTCGGCACCACCGGAGGCACACAGGTGAGCTACCCTGATGCATTGGGCACCCCTGCTTCCTGGTGGGGGGTGGGGCTGTGGCTCCAGGCCTGTTTTCCCCACCCAAAGCTGACTCCATTCCACAGATGAGCGCCCCTATAAATGTGCCAAGTGTGGAAAGAGCTTCCGGGAGTCGGGTGCGCTGACCCGGCACCTAAAGTCTCTCACCCCATGCACGGAAAAAATCCGATTCAGCATGACCAAGGATGTGGTTGTTGGCAAAGAGGACGCCCCTGCAGGTCAGCGTGGTGAGGACTCCCATGTCCCTGCCCTGGAGCTGCCCTTGTCAGGGGGGTTTCTTCAAGGACTTTTGTGGTTCTGCCTTAAAGGGTCTGGTGCCTCTGCCGTGGAGACCATTACATCATCATCAGTGATAGGTGAAACCATGGAGACATCGCCTGTGATTCATTTGGTGACAGATGCCAAGGGCACTGTCATCCATGAAGTCCGTGTCCAGATGCAAGAGCTTCCTCTGGGCGTGAAAGCCTTGGCCCCAGAGGTGGGGGCCTTCTGGGAGTATGGCCTCTGTCTGCTCAGTGCCAGGCTCTTTTGAGCACTGGCTTCAGTGGGAATAGGACTGACCTGGGCCTACCTTCTTGGCTCTGACTGGTCGCAGGGGAGATGGGAGATGGGAGACCAATGGCTGCCGAAGGGCAGGGAGGGGCAAGGTGGGGCAGTCAAGGGTAGGTGGAGTGGGCTGCGGAGCTCCCAGGTACATTCCTGAGTGAATATATTGTCTGTGCACAGTGGCCCCTTGGTCCCTTGGGTCTGCCCTGTGTGGTGAGTTTGGGTGGGTGCCATGTGCCAAGCCACCTGGCCAACTTCCCTCCCTCCGCCTCCCCTGCAGCCCCCAGCTCCCAAGGAGCTTCCCTGTTCCAGAGACAACAGTCAGGAGAACCTGCTGCACCAGGCCATGCAGAACTCTGGAATCGTCCTTGAGCGGGTCACTGGGGAGGAGGGGGCCCTGGAGCCAGTCCCTCCCACCATGTCCAGTCCCCAGCCCCTGGGAGATGGTCCCTCAGAACTGCCGCTGCTGGAGGTGGAGCAGGTGGAGACAGTAGGTACCTGTGCTGCCGTTGAGCTGGTTCCTGGGGGCCGCACCTTAGATGAAGCTGTTTATCACACTGGCCTGGCTGTTAGCCTTCCTGCTGTTCTCTCTGCTGTCACTTTCTGCAGTGACTTGGTCCCCTGATCTGTTTACCCCGGGACCCATGATGGAGCCTATCATATCAGGGTGGGGCGGGGCGGGGGGGGGGGCAATGGATCTGCCCCTTGGTACGGCTGGGGCCCAGCCTGTAATGGATATTGGAGGCGTGCTGTGGTCCCCCAGCAGGTGGCCAACGAGGCCTCGGCTGTACCCAGGACCCACCTGTGCCCTCAGTGCAGTGAAACCTTCCCAACAGCAGCCACTCTAGAGGCCCACAAAAGGGACCATGAAGGTGGGTGGCAGGAGGGTGGGGCAGTGATCAGTGGATGGCCTGTGGGTGACCAGGATGGTCTCTGGGGCAGTGGGTGGGCAGGCAGCAGATGGGGGCGGCCTAGGGGTGCAGCCCTGGTCTGACATTGCATGCGGCCCCAGGGCCGAAGCTGTTCACATGTGTACAGTGTGGCAAGGTCTTCCTCAAGGCCTACCTGCTAAAGAAGCACCAGGAGGTGCACGTACATGAGCGCCGTTTCCGCTGTGGGGACTGCGGGAAACTCTACAAGACCATTGCTCACGTTCGGGGCCACCGGCGTGTTCATTCAGATGAGCGGCCCTATCCTTGTCCTGAGTGTGGCAAGCGCTACAAGACCAAGGTGGACCTTCCAGCCCTGACCTTTGACTTATGATCCCACCCATGAGCTCCCCACTCCCTGGGCCATATCCATCCCTTGTTCCTTCCCCAGCTCTCCCTTGTTTCCCTTTTGCCCCCAGCCTGCCCAGTGTTGGCCCAACCCTTCCCTACCGGTCTGTGACTCCCACCCCTCTCTTGACCCTAGAGGTCAGTGGGGAAAACCTCAGTCTGAGCCACGGCTCGGGCCAGGCTGATCCTAACAGTGGGTCTCCTCAGAATGCCCAGCAGGTGCATTTTCGGACACACCTGGAGGAGAAGCCGCATGTGTGCCCATTTTGCAGCCGAGGCTTCCGGGAGAAGGGCTCACTGGTGCGGCACGTTAGGCACCACACAGGCGAGAAGCCCTTCAAGTGCTACAAGTGTGGTCGTGGCTTCGCTGAGCACGGCACGCTCAACCGGCACCTGCGCACAAAAGGTTGGGAGCTGGCAGGAGGAGCTGAGGGGCAGCAGGAGGGCAGTCCTGTCCAGTCTGGCCCAGCCCTGACTGAGTTCCCCATCTCAGGTGGCTGCCTGCTGGAGGTGGAAGAGCTGGTGGTGTCTGAGGAGAGCCCCACATCAGCTGCCACTGTCCTCAGCGAGGATCCGCATACAGTGTTGGTCGAGTTCTCATCCGTGGTGGCCGACACCCAGGAGTACATCATTGAGGTGGGTATTAGGCTGGGCTGGGCTGGGCTGGGCTGGGCCGGGCCGGGCCGGGCCGGGCCGGGCCCCAGGGGCAGGCAAGGTTTACCTCTGACCCTCTACAGGCCACCTCGGATGATGCGGAGACCAGTGAAGCCACAGAGATCATCGAGGGCACCCAGACAGAGGTGAGGGACTGGGGGAGGGGTGGCCTGGTGCCCTCACCCAGACTCGTGGGCTGAGCTGTGAGCCACCCACAGGTGGACAGCCACATCATGAAGGTGGTACAGCAGATCGTACACCAGGCCAACGCTGGGCACCAAATCATCGTGCAGAATGTGACCATGGACCAGGAGGCGGGGCTGGGTCCAGAAGTGGCTGCTGCTGACACCATTACCATTGCCACCCCCGAGAGCCTGACGGAGCAGGTGGCTATGACACTGGCCTCAGCCATCAGTGAGGGCACTGTGCTCACTGCCCGCGCGGGTGCCAATGGTGCTGAGCAGGCCACTGTGACCATGGTTTCATCGGAGGACATTGAGATCCTGGAGCACGCAGGCGAGCTGGTCATCGCCTCACCAGAGGGCCAGCTTGAGGTGCAGACTGTCATTGTTTAACCTGGGTGCCTGCAGGGTCCTGCTGGACTGGGCTGGAGCAGGGGCAAGGACCCTGAGTGCCCCACCCACTTCTACCAGGCCTGGTATGGAGAATATGGGGCACAGAATTCAGATACGTGGAAGTGTAAATATTTTTTGTTGTTGTTGCTTTCCAATAAAACATCAAAACTCACTGTGATGTAGTAGTGATCCTTGGGCACTGGTGCTACAGCCCTGGCAGCTTCCCCCATGGCAGTACC
Organism: Mormoops blainvillei; assembly: GCA_004026545.1. Classification (NCBI taxonomy): domain Eukaryota; kingdom Metazoa; phylum Chordata; class Mammalia; order Chiroptera; family Mormoopidae; genus Mormoops; species Mormoops blainvillei. The sequence continues at coordinate 21,271 of PVJD01001931.1, read as the reverse complement.
TGCCTGCCCAGGACACTCTGTAGACTCTCATGCCTGGCCATCCTGCCCAGTGCTCCTGATGCAGCTGGCTACATCTTGGTGGTATGTGGGTGTCACTGGCATGTGGACAGGCAGCCCCCTGCTGCTGCCCTGCCCATTGGGATCTGTGCCCCAGCTTCCTGAGGCCTGATGTGGTGCCCTGGGGCAGGGGACTGAGGCCAGGAGGCCAGGAACCTCTGACAATGTGTATGAGAAGCAGCAGGAGATGAGGGCCTAAGAATAGGGTTGGCCTTTCCTAATTGTGCCGCCCTAGTGTCCCTGAGGGGATGCAACTCCAGGAAGGAGATTCTGGGTGACCTAGTTTCTGGGGAGTGGGGACAAAAAGAAGGTCTGGACCATGGGCATGGCTGGTCATTTCTCCCATGTCTCACACAGCTGTTGGAGTGCCATCAGGGGCTTCAGAGTCCCGATTCTGACAGACTTGGGGGCTGGAGCAGTCTTTACGGTGGATCACCTGTTGCCTTGCCCTCTGGGTGGAAATGGGAGCCAGCAGTTCTGGCACCAACTCTGTGGAGGGGGCGGGACCCAGTGCAGCCTGGCCCCTCCCTGGACCAGAGTCTCAAATACCTGCCTGTGCCCAGGCACCAGGGCTGTTGTCAGACCAAGCCCTTGAACTCTGTCTGGTACTACAGAAAAACGCCCATCCTGGATCTCAGAACCCTACCTGGACCCAGATCCTGAGCATCTGACACAGCGCCATCCACATCTCAGGTGAGTCTGAGAGCTGGGTGGAGCCTGGGGCTGGATTAATTGGGTCTATTTGGGCTAGTTTCCTGAATGAGTAGAATGGCCCTGAGCCCAGCGCACAACCCTGAGGAGACCTGGAGAACGCAAGGGGAGGTTGCGCCTTGGCACCAGCCAGCATTGGGCAGCATACCCTGCCAGGCCCCAGCGTGGGGGAAGGAGAGAGGTGGCTGCGTGTGTGTCTGATTCCAGGGCTGCGTTCACGCGGATCACGTCCCTCCCAGCCCACTTGCTCCGCGAAATGGACCGGCCCGGGGTTCTACTAGCCATGCTCTGGGCTCTGGGGGCCACCACGGCAGTGGCGCTGCGCATTGGAGCCTTTAACATCCAGAGTTTCGGTGACAACAAAGTGTCAGACTCGGCTTGCGGCAGCATCATTGCGCAAGTGAGGCCAGGGGCCGGGGTTAGGGCTGCCACTGGGCTCCGCCTGAAAACTTGCCTCTCGTGACTCCGCCTCTCCGGTCCCCTCCCCAGATCCTGGCTGGCTATGACATCATGCTCGTACAGGAGGTGCGAGACCCGGACCTGAGCGCAGTCTCTGCGCTCATGGAGCGGATCAACAGGTGTGGCGGGCAGGGCCCAGAGTCGGGGGCTCTGGCTGGCATCCCAAGCCTCAGCGCGGTGCCTTGACCCAAGGTTTGGCCCGTATCTCCGCAGCGTGTCCAGTCACGAGTACAGCTTCGTGAGCAGTGAGCCCCTGGGGCGGGACCAGTACAAGGAAATGTACCTGTTCGTTTATAGGTGAGGGGCGGGGAAGCGGCGTCCTGGGTAGGAGGATGTGGCCTGCTCAGAGCACCCACCCGCCCTCTGCCTCCAGAAAGGATGCAGTGTCAGTCGTAGACACCTACCAGTACCCAGACCCGGAGGACACCTTCAGTCGTGAACCTTTCATGGTCAAATTCTCAGCCCCCAGCTCCGGTGAGACTCTGCCCCACGCAGACCCCGCCTGTCCTGCAGGCCCCACCCCCGCCTCTGACACCTAACCCCTCCAGCAGTTGCCAAGGAGTTTGTGCTGGTTCCACTGCATGCTGCGCCACACCACGCAGTAGCAGAGATCGACGCTCTCTACGACGTGTACCTGGACGTGATCGACAAGTGGGGCACCGACGTAAGCCCTGCGCCCACAACACAGTCCTGGGTCCCGGCAGTCGTGCCCTGGGGGCGGCCATGGAGGCGTGGGCTCCCTCGGCTGGCTCAGACCCAGATACTCTGCAGGACATGCTGTTCCTGGGCGACTTCAACGCTGACTGCAGCTATGTGCGGGAACAGGACTGGGTGGCCATCCGTCTGCGCAGCAGCGAGGTCTTCAAGTGGCTCATTCCAGACAGTGCTGACACGACGGTGGGCAACTCAGACTGTGCCTACGATCGCATAGTTGTCTGTGGCGCCCGCCTGCGCAAAAGCCTGAAGCCCCAGTCAGCCGCTGTGCACAATTTCCAGGAGGTATTCGGCCTGGACCAGACTCAGGTGAGTGCTGAGCTGAGCCTCACAGGGGCGGGGGTGCCCAGGCCCCTCCGCACTGGTAGAGGGGAAGAGCCTGCTCCCTCCTGCCCAGGCCCAGGATCTGATTCAGTGCACCTGGCGCTCCCCTGCCCTGGTTTCAGAAAAGGCCCCTAGAGTCTTTTAGCTGAATGGTACAAGTCTGGGATGGCAGGATTGGATGTTCTTTGCCTCTCCTAAGTCTGTGCCCCTACCGCACCTGTAGGCAGCAACAGGGGTGAACAGCTCAGGCCTTGCTGGCCTGCTACTCCAGATAGTGGTGTGTAGAAACCCAGTGAGCTCTATCCCAAATGGGGGGCAGTTTTCTGAGGTGGTGGCTCAGGGAGGACAGGCTGCCCAGCAGGGGCTCTGAGACTTGGCACCCTTTCCTTCCAGGCCCTTGCCATCAGTGACCATTTTCCTGTGGAGGTGACTCTCAAATCCCACTGATGGCTCTGAGGACTGGCAAGGGCATGCTGCCTACAGAATGGCCGTAAGGAACAGCCCCACAAGGCTCCTTCAGGGTGGCTGGCCTATACCCAGCAAGGCTGCCCGGCAGGATCAACTGGGCCTGGACAGGTGGCCATTGACACGTTACAGGACCACTCAGAGCCTGTTTCCCCATCTGTACAATGGCCTACCACCACCTACCTCGCAGGGGTGTGAGGAGCACCCCAGAGCACTGGGCAAGGCCCTGCTCAATAAATGAGTACTTGGCTAGGACCATAAACAGGTTGGCTGGGAGGCCTCCATGTCCTTTCTTATGACTGTGTTTCTGTGGCATAAACCTTGGTCCTGCAGCCCAGGGAGTCCTTTAGGCAACAGGCAGTCAAGCCTGCCCATTTCACATCCTGCTGGGAACTACCACCTCCAGACCACTGTAAATGCTTTCAGGAACTTCTGCTGAATGACTGGGGATCAGCACTCACACAAGAATAGTGTTGCCTTGAAAGGCCAACCTCCCAGGACAATGTCCCTCCCACAGTCCGACTCCCTGATCCTGCAGGAATCCTCAGGCACCGGTCTGTGTGAGGTGTCCTGTCTCACTACAGGGTGTCAGTTTTTAAGTCCTGCCCACAGAACCTCACACCTCCTGGTGGTACAGCCCTTCAATGGCGCCTCCCTGGGTAGGTTCCACCTCAGGAGCCTTAGGCTGTCACTTGTCTGGGAGGACAGTGGCCTGTGTCCCAGGTAACCCATGATCTGAGGATCAGAAACAAGCAGAGGTGGGGAACACAGCATAACTGATGGGTGCCTGATGAAGTTCCTGGTTTTTGAAACATCTCATCTTTGGCAGGATTTGGTTAACTGTCCTGAATTGTATGGGAGGAAAAGCCTTTGTGTCAAAAGGGTGAACAAGTTTTTGACGACAAATCTTTCCAAAACAGGATCTAGAACACTCAGAACATAGAATCCCTCTCAAGTCATGTCTCCCTCGTCCCTCAAGTTCCCCCTATTTCTCTGAATTGTGATAACTCCACCTAAATGAAGAAATGTGGTGGCCAAAGGGTTTTTCTCTAATGGGGGCAAGTATGGAGAGTTCTTGTGTGGCTCAGTGGGGCCCATGACTGTCAGCAATCAGGCAGCCCAGTGGCCAGGGATGGGATAACCCGAGGACTTTATTCACAATTCTCTGGCAAAGGGGGCACTCAGTGGTAGCCCTGCCAAGGTCCAGAATGGGTCCGTCTGCCAGTTCATAATTCCCAAATCCAGACACTGCCTGCCAACCCCACCCTGCCCACTTACCAGGCAGTAAAGGCACTCATGTGTGGTGGTGAGCCTTGTGAACCCGGCTACAGGCAACAGCCTTCCGGGAAGATCAGCAAGACAAAGAACTGAAAGGACTTTTACATTACAAAACAGCTTAAATTAAAACCTCTTGGGACCAGAGGGCCCCCCTCCAGAAGGATGCATATGGGCTAAACCCTGTGTGGACAGCCTAGCTGTTAGCCTTTCTTTTGTCTGAGCTTCTCTAAGTACATCTGCAGGGATTTCTGGGTGGAGTCTTTGGAGATAAAGCTGACAAAGTTCTGGATGTCCAAGTCACGCTGTTTCACCAAGTGGTCTACTGTGGGCTTTCGCATCATGATCTTGCTCAGCTGTCGAGTGTGGTCTGAAGAAAAAGGGGCCCACATGTGAAAACACATACTCTGAGACAGTGGCATCACCCTCAACTTTCCCAAGACAGAAACGTTGGTAGAAAACTTAAAAGAGACAAGTAGGCAGAGAGCATGAAAATCACATCCTTCTCACTGCCCACTGCTTTTAAAATAATTCTGTAAAAATTGCCTTTTTAACCTGTTTTCATTCAACTACATTATCAAGAATATTTTTCAAGTCACTCAACAGTCTCTTATAATAAATGTCTGCATGGTATTTGGTCACCCCATGGCCCATGAGCTAAGAATGGGTTTTTACATTTTTATATAGTTTAGTTGAACAAAAAATTGAAAAAAACGGGTATGTTGTGATATGTGGTTAAGTTTTATCAGAACACTGACGTGCTCATTAGTTCACGTGCTCTCTATGACTGCCTTTGAGACTACATAACCTACAAAGCCAGAAATTCACCTGGCTTTTTATAGATAAGTCTGCTGATCCAGGTCCCTATATAACCACCCCAATTTCTATAAACAGACATGGGTAGGCTGCTTCTAATTGTCTGTGTAGTGGATTGAATAGTGGATCCCAAAAAGATATGTGAAAGTCCTAACGACCCCTCCAGAACCAGTGCATGTGGCCTTATTTAGAAAAAGGTCTCAGCAGATATAATTAAGATGAAGTCATCTTGGATTTAGGGTGGGCCCTAAATCTAATGACATTTGTCCTTATAAGAGAAAGGAGGAGATGTGAGATAAAGGAAAGCATGTGAAATGGAATCAGAGCCTGGAGTGACGAGACTACAAGCCGAAGAATGCCAGGAGCCACCAGAAAGTGGGAGAGGCAGAAATGAGCCTCCTCAAGAGTCTGGAGTGAGCTCGGCCCTACCCACAACTTGATTTTGGATTGCTGGCCTCCACCTGTGAGAGTACATTTCTGTTGTTTTAAGCAGTCCCCAACCCCACTTGTGGTAATTTGTTGTAGCATCCTCAGGACACTCAGCGTGCATGTTCCCAACCTGCACAGTGCATTTTTACGAGGACTTTTTGGTCTCACCAGAGGGAAGGAGACCTTGCTCGCCCACCAGTGCCCACAGCGGCTGCCCCTCCCTGTGCCTCTCACCTGCAATGGACAGCCACTGGGCCATCACTGAGCGTGCTGTGCTCTGTACCTGGTCCTCAGGCACCACCTTGTCCACTATGCCCACCTGAAGGGCTTCTGCTGGCGGGAAGAGAATTCCCAGCTGCAGAGCTTGCTCTGAGGAACGGTGCCCAATGGTGTTCACAAGGGTTTCTTTGAACCTGGAATGCAGACATCCACTCACCTGGGGCTCCCAAGTGGGTTGGTTTATCCCTCAACCAAGAGGAATATGGGTGCAGTCCCTGGCCTTACCAGAAGGGGGCAACCATGCCCAGCCTGGTCTCATTCAGCCCGATGCCGTATTTGGGGTTGTCAGCCAGGATCCGGTAGTCACAGGTGAGGCAGAGCAGGCAGCCTCCACCAGGGCTGACTCCCTGCAGGGAAAGTAAGACCACTGGCCTCTGGGTGCTGCTATTGCTGATCCCAATAGTATTCCAGAGAGCCAGGGTTCTGAGGAATGGCCTGATGGTGGGTGTGAGCTCTGAATGACCTAGCCCCATCACCCCTCCCTTCCACCAGGCCCAGGCCCTCCTTGCACCTTACTTGGGTTGTCACTGCATCTCTTCAGGGCACACCAGTTCTGAAGCCTTAGCTCCAGCACCCTGTCTCAGCGACCTGTCCCTGCCTTCCCCAGGTCGGGCCAAGGTGGTATTTTCAAAATGTGGATCCAATGCCCCACTCTTGCTCCCTGTACCCCTCTCACAGGGCCAGGTCAACCATGGGCCCTTGCATCCTGGGCCCTGCCTCAATCTGTAAGCAAGCTGACCCCCATGGCTCCCACCTGTCACCATGTCATAGTGATCTGTTATGGCACACTTGCCTGTGCATGTCTTAAGGGTCTCCCCAAGGTACCCTCCCCATCTGAGGGCAGGGCCACATCTGCACTCCCCTCCCAACCCCCACAGCTTCCAAACAGTCAGCAACGCCACTCGGGAGGGGAGACACTCACATTGATGGCAGCAATCAGCACCATGTTGGACAGATAGAACCTCAACCACAGCTCCTGCACGGCCTTCCAGTACTCAGCATAACGTGCTGCATTCCGCCCGCACATTTCCTTCAGGTCTAGTCCAGCTGAGAAGACCCCAGGGCAGTCCTAGGTGAGTGAGGGAGTCGGGGCCCCATCAGAGTCCACTTTCCAGGGCAACGTGCCCCCAAGGCAGGGGGAACCCACAGGTGACCAAGGGGCAGCAAGGTTGAGGTCATGCTCGGGGAGGCAGGGTGCTGCCCCCAGGAGCAGAGCTGGGGCTCCAGGACTCAGCATTAACCTCCCTCAGACTCAGTTCCTTCTACATCCTTGGATGCTCTTTCCTTTTCAAATTCAAACCGTAATTAAGGCAAAGAGGCAGGCAGGATCAGGCGCTTCTGTGGGCTCTGTGAACATCTATGTGGTATCCCAGGCAGAGAGCTCAGAGGTGTGGGCAAGACTTCTGACAGTCTGCTGGGGCACATGTTGACTTACCCCCAAAGGTCAAGCAAGCTGTGGACTGGTACAGACACGGAGGTGCTCCTGTCTGATCAGGAAAAGAGCAGTGACCAGTTAAGCAGACAGACCTCATCCTGAGTGGTGTGGCTCAGCTGATTGGGCGTTGTCTCGGAAAGCAAAAGGTCACTGGTTCAATCCCCAGTCAGGGCACATGCATGGATGGCGGGTTTGCTCCCCAGTAAGGGCGCATAAGAGATGCAACTCACTGATGTTTCTCTCCCTGTCTTTCACCCTCCCTTCCCCTCTCTAAACACAATCTAAACAGAAGAAAACAAAAAACAAAAACAAGAGAAGCAAGACCTCTGCCCTGAGCTTGCCTGGGGAATGATCTTGAAGGCATGTGTGTCCTGTGTGGATGCCCTATGTCTTGAGACAGTGGCCAAGGTTGGGATGGGGGAGCAAATACAGAAGAGGAGTGACAGGCTGGAATAAAGGGCTGCCAGCAAGATGGTGCTTTCCAGCAGTAGGCACCAAATTCTAGGTATTCAAAGGACTGCTGACCAAAACACAGATGAGGAGGGATGGCTCAGCAGCCTTTACTTGAAAACACTCAACCCTGGGGTTCCCATGTGGTCACAGCATCTGAGCATAAGAGCCCCTCCCATGGCTGGGGGCTGGGGTACCTGAGGCTGGTGTGATCACCTACTCGCTAACTAGAACTGACGACGACTGCCACACTGCTTGTGAGAATAACAACCACCCACTATCTGTAAGGAGCAGGCAGATAAAGTATGGTACAGTCACACTCCATGTCCCCTACATCTTTATATTAAGCTATGAAAGCAAGTTGCAATACAAGGTGTTGTACACATGCTTGTGTGTGTATAACACCTGGAGGCTGATCTATGTTTCCATGAAATGTGTTCTACTCTTGTAGCTTAAAAAGACTCAACAGAGAAAGATGTGCAATTGTTACACTACTGTTCCACATGGGCCAGATAAAGGGACCTGGGAACCAGCCCGATTGTGGTGGAGAAACGGCAGCAGGGACAGAGCTGCTCTTGCTTTCGGAACATGGCAGGGCTTGACATTTAGCTTTTCTGCCTTTTCCTACCATAATCCCCTGGCCCTCTCCCCCACAAAATTCAATACATTTTATTAGCACAGATGTCGGGCAGGATCACAGCCCTTGCCCATAGTCCTGCTTCAGGAAATCAAAGGCAAAGCATTGTATTCCAGGTGTGAGAGAATAAACCACATGACGCTAACTGGGATAATTTCTGTGAGACAAAGTAGAAGGGGTGTGAGTGGCCTGTTTCTGTGATTTAGCAACACATTTTTAGTCGGCCAAACTGTGTCCCTAAAAAAGACAAGGTCAAGTTCCCATTCCCAGATCTGTGAATGTGACCTTACTCAGAATAGGGTCACCCTAGGTGGTATGGCTCAGAGCACCCACCTATGAACCAAGAGGTCGCTGGTTCAGTTCCCAGTCAGTGCACATTCCCAGGTTGCAGGCCAGATCCCTGGTTGGGGGTGTACGAGAGGCAATCTATCGATGTCTCTCTCATGCGTGGTTGTTTCTCTTCCTCCTCCTCCCTCCCTACCACCCCCCTCTAAAAATAAATTTTAGAAACAAATAGCATCTTTGCAGATGTGATCAAGATGAGGTCATACTGGAGGTAGGGGGTCCCTAAATCCTGGGACTGGTGTCATTCTAAGGAGAAGTAAATTTGGACACAGAGACACAGGGCAGATGTTTGTGAAGATGAAGGAGACTGGAGAGCTGGAGACAATTATGGAACACCAGGAGGCCCCAGAGCGGGAGGAGGCCAAGGAGGATTCTCTCCTCGGGCCGGCAGAAGAAGCCAGCCCTGCCGACGCCTTGGTTTTGACCCTGTGGCCTCCAGAACTACAGGAGCATGTTTCTATTGTTTTACGCCACCCACCCCTGTGTGTTGTGATGGTGGTCACATGACACTAATGGCATCATTCCACACTCAGCTGCTGAGGACGCACTGGGCAGGCCTTGTGCTACACCACAGTAGGCACTCAGTACAGAACACAGCACTGATACATCTGGAGGCAGATCACACTGCAGTGGGGAGAATATGGGCTTTGGAGGGACACATGCTGGCTTCCTTCCTCTAGGGCTGTGTAACTTTGAGGCCTGGAGGCAGTAAGGACTTTCACTGGTTAGCACCCAGTGCCCATAAGCACCTAGGCAGGGGACCTTGGGAAAATGATGGCTTTTCCCCTCTTTCATTCTGACAGTCCTGTTTGATGACAAAGAGTGCTGTCCTTTAAAAGCACAATAAAGAAAATGTTGCCCTGACTGGTGTGGCTCAGCTGGTTGGGTGTAGTCCTGCGAAGCAGAAGGCTACCAGTTTGATTCCCGGTGAGGGCACCTGCCTGGGCTGTGGGTTGGTGCCCTGTTAGGGTGCATGTGAGAGGCAACCGATCGATGTCTCTCTCTCACACTGATGTTTCTTCCCTGCTCTTTCACCTTCTCTTCCCTTCTCTCTAAAAATACATAAATGAAATCTTAAAAAAAAGAAAATGACATCTTAAATGGAGTATTTTCAGAAATTATGGAGAGTGAAAAGTTCCCAGGCAATTTTGGCATCCCTAGGAGGTTCCGCTATGATTGTCAAAAAGTTCCCTGGGATTCTGTTGCCAAGCCCTTAACAATTTACACTCATGAGTATCAGTCCCACCCTTGGAGAAACACGGAATAATCTCCCTCCCACAGGATGAGACCAGGCTTTGCTCTGCAAACCCCAGCTGCACAGGACCCACCAGGTATGTGCACAGCATTCAGTGCCTGGGAGTCCCCTGCTGGTCTTTGTCTCTGGTACAGAGCTGGGTTGCCCCAGGTCAGAGGCAGCCAAGCTATTTAGAGCTCTGACTACACCAGGCCACCCGTGAGACAACCTGAGGGATGAGAAAGCAGATGCATGCCAACGGTGGATGCGCTAAACCTTGGTCGAAAGAAGCTGGTGGTTTGCTTCCGGCACCTTTACTGACGGCAGGTTAAGACATCCCCGTTGGGCTCTGTAATGTGGTGGCATTTAGCTCTGGGGTGGGGGGCACTCGTGCTGTCTGTGGTTCCTAACTTGAAAGGTGACCCTTGTGCTCTTCCTAACCCAACAAAAGGCCTTTTAACGTTGGGTCCACACTTCACCTCCCCAGTTTGGTCCTATCTGTACCCTCTCTTGGCATCTGTGGTGCCTGGCAGAGGAGGTGGCCCTGATGTCCACTGAGCGGGGCGGGAACACATGAGGTACCCAGTCCTGAAGGTCTGGGTGTCAAAACCAGCCCAGATTCTGAGGACCACCTAAGGAAGGCACCCCAGGAATCCACTGCCCAGTTGGTACAGTCTACCCTTCATGAATCGAGGCTGTCCCTGCAAAAATGTCACCTGCCCAGGACCACAATCCCTAAAAGTCTCTTGTGGGCCCCTGCATCTAGGGCTGCCTAGTTATTCCACACCCTGTGACATGCAGATGGTCTCTGAGTTTGTACTTTGATCAGGGAACTCAGGGCCTTGGAAAGCTAGCGAGCACTCACTGAAGTTATGATGACACCTCGGAAAGTCTTGTTATTCTCCAGTTTCTCCAGGCTGATGATTAACTCCGTCAGCAACTCTAGGCTGAGGCTGTTCACGGGGGGGTTCTTCAACTTCATCACTGCGATCCCTAGTGTGAAAACGAAGAGCAAGCTCATGCCCAGGATTGGAAAAGTACCCCTAGGCACTCTGTCCCTCAACTTGGCCATGGGAAGTTAAATGGTTTTTTCAATTGAGGTAAGATTCGCATAACATATATTAACCATTTAAAAAGTGAACAACGCAGGCCTTGGCTGGGTGGTTCAGTAAGTTGGAGTGTTGTCCGTACACCAAAAGGTTGTGGTTCGATTCCCAGTCAAGGCACATACCTAGGTAGGGGGTTTGATATCTGGTCAAGGCATGTATGGGAGGCAACCAATCGATGTTTCTCTCTCATCGATGTTTCTCTTTCTCTTTCCCTTCCTTTTTCTCTGGAATCAATGATATCCTTGGGTGGGAATTTAAAAAAAAAAGTTCACTCATGTCATAACATGTATCAGCACCTCATTACCTTTTCTTTGTTTTATAAATTTTATTTATTTTTAGAGAGGAAGGGAGGAAGAGAGAGGAGAGAGAAACACTGATTGATTGCCTCTTGTACACACCCCAACCAGGGACCCAACTCACAACCTAGGCATGTGTCCTGACTGGGAATCAAACCAGCAATCTTATGCTTTGTGGGACAATGCCCAACCAAGCTACACTGGTCAGGGTTGCTTTATTTATTTTTAAGGTCAAATAATATCCTGTTGTACACTACATTTTGCCTACGCGTTCATGTGCCAGTGAACACTTGACCTGGTTCTGCCTTTTGGCTATTGTGAATGATGCTGTGAACATTCATGTACAAATTTTTGTCAATCTTTTTCTCCCAGACACAAGCCAATCATCCGAATAGGAGTAGGAAATGGCCTTAGTTTCTTGAGAAGTGAGCAAGCCAACTCTAAGAGTCCTGCAAGAAGGAATCCAACGAGGTACTCTAGTTCACTCTTATTTAAGGACTGCGGTGGCTCTGGCCAGTGTGGCTCTGTTGTTGGAAGTCATTTCATAACCGAAAGGTTTTGGGTTTGGTCCCCAGTTTGGGAGTGTTTGGGAGGCAACAGGCTAATGTTTCTCTCTCACACTGATGTTTCTCTCTCTGTCCCTTCCTCTCTCTCTAAACAGCAATGAAAAAATGTCCTCATGTGAGGATGACAAAAAGAAAGATCAAGGCAAAAGGTAGGGAGAGAGGTGTCAGATGTTCTCCATTTATTCATTATGCTAGCAGCAGGGAAAGCAGGAGGGACAGGGCCTGCCTCTGTGGACAGTGAAGCTGCTGACCTGGACCAACCGGGGCCATCTGTTCTCACTGCTTGGTCAAGGGCAGACTCCAAGGACTCCAGAGATGCTGACATTCATTTAGAGTGCATTTCTCTGGTCAGGACCTTGGAAATCTCTGGACTGTCAACACAAACCATTTTCTAGGAAGGACTTATGGTCAAGATGGAGGCGTAGGTAGACATGTTTCGCCTCCTCATGCAACCACAAAAAGAATTACAACTAAATCTCAAAACAGCTGGGAGGTCATGGGATGGCAAGCCCTGAAGCCCAAAACGTTGCATATTTCTGACCCCAAGCTTTCTCAGCACCCAGCTCTGGAGTGTTTACCGGTAGAGTAACACCTAGAACTGCCAGAAAATCAAACTGTATGGAAGTCCAACAACAAAGGATTTAAAAAAGCCACATTCATCCAGACAAGTAGGAGAGGCGGAGATGTGGAGAGGTGGCAGTACGGGCACAGGTGGTCCCACAGTCACGTACGGTGGGTAAAAACTGGGAAGGCTACCATGGGAGCCAGCGATCCCAGCCCCAGGGCAGACTGCACAGCCCAGGGTTCCAGAGCCAGGAAAATAAGCCTGTATCTTCTGGATGTAAAAACCAGTGGGGGCTGGGGTGGTGGAAGAAACTGCTGGATTTTCAGGGAACTGCACTAAAGGGCCCATGTGGTTTCAAAATGTATGCAAATCCATACACTCTGGGATTCAACATTAGGGCAACAGCTAGAAGGGTGCCAGCTACATACGGGGAGTGGGTGAAGTGACTGGAAATGGGGAAAGTGCCAGGCAAACCCCCGGAAGCCAGGCAGTGGCACAGTCCCCTTACACAGCCACAAAACAGTGAAGTGGGTTGCCCCATCCTGGCGATTATATAAGGCTCTGTTCCATACAATTTATAGGCGCCTTTTATAGAGAGTCAAAGCAGCTCTACCTAATACACAGAAACAAACACAGGGAGGCTGCCAAATTGAGGAGACAAAGATATATGGCCCAAATGAAAGAACAGAACAAAACCCCAGAAAAAGCACTAAACAAAAGGGAGACAGCCAGCGTATCAGATGCAGAGTTCAAAACACTGGTGATCAGGATACTCAAAGAACTTAATATGTCAACAACATAAAGGAAAAAATGAAGGTTATACTAAATGAAATAAAGAAAAATCTACAGGGAACCAATAGTGAAGGGAACGAAGCCAGGACTGAAATCAATGATTTGGAATATAAGGAAGAAATAACATTCAGCCAGAACAGAAAGAAGAAATAAAAATTCAAAAAAATTAACACAGTATAAGAAGACTCTTGGACATCTCCAAACATGCCAACATCCAATTCAGAGGGATACCAGAAGGAGAAGAATAAGAGCAAGAAATCAGAAATCTATTTGAAAAAACAATGAAAGGAAATTTCCTAACTTGGTGCAGGAAATAGACACCCAAGTCCAGGAAGCAGAGTCCCAAACAAGCTGTACCCAAAGAAGACCACACCAAGGCACATCATAATTAAAGCGCATAAGGTTAAAGAGAGAGTCTTAAAAGCAGCAAGAAAAAAGGCAGAGTTACTTACAAAGGAGTATCCATAAGACTGATTTCTCAAAAGAAACTTTGCAGGCAAGAAGGGACTGGCAAGAAGTATTCAAAGTGATGAAAAGCAAGGACCTACAACCTAGATTACTCTATCCAGCAAGACTATCATTTAGAATAGAAGGACTGATAAAGTGCTTCCCAGACAAGATAAAGAAAAGAAGTTCATTATCACTACAGGAAATGTTAAAGGGACTTATTTAAGAAAAAGAAGATAATCAATACTATGAACATTAAAAAAACAATAAATTCACAACTATCGACAACTGAATAAAACAACAACAACAACAAAACCCAACAAATTAAGCAAACAGCCAGAACAGGAACAGAACCATTGGTTATCGGCTGGGAGAGGGAAGGGGGAGAATGGGGGTAAAGGTAAAGGGATTAAAAAAGCATAATTGGTAGGTACAAAAAAAGATAGGGGGATGTTAAGAACAGTAGAGGAAATGGAGAAGACAAAGAACTTATTCGCATGACCAATGGGCATGACTTAAGGGGGGGACTGCTGAAGGGAAGGGGGGTGCCAGGCAGAGGGGAGCAAAGGGGGAAAAATTGGTACCAACTGTAGTAACATAATAAAATATACTAAAAAAAAAACAACAAAAAAAACCCTCTCTAGGAACACTAAGTCCTAAGTCCTGAAGGCAATGTGCTCTTTTGAGGCCTTTAATTTAGGAGAAAGAAGTAATTATTACCTGGCTACAGGTATGTACATGCACACACATGAAGCAATCAAAACTTCCAGAAGTTTGGGTAGAGACTTTGGGTTAAGATGGAGGCATAAGTAAACACGGTTCACCTCCTTGCACAACCACATCAAAATTACAACTAAACTACAGAACAACTATCACTCAGAACCATCAGAAATCGAGCTGAATAGAAGTCTTACAACTACAGAATGTAAGTAGAAATCAAATACACAATTAAAGAATAAACCACACTGAGACTGGTAGGAGGGGCTGGTCCTACATCCATGTGTGGCAGATAAAAATCAGGAGGGATATCTCAGGAGCAGGGGATCCCAGCACAAACTAGGCTCCCCAGCCCAGGGTTCCAGTGACAGGAAAAGAAGAACCCGTAACTTCTGGCTGTAAAAACCAGTGGGGATTGAGGCTGTGGAAAACAGATACTCCTGGAGTCTCAGGCAGTTCCTCTTAAAAGGCCCATGCAGAGACTTACGTGGACTCACTCACTCTGAGCTCCAGTATGGGGGCACCAACCGAAAGGCATCAGAGACATATGAGGAGGAAGTGAATTGTCCAGCATCAGGGCAAGTGCTAGGAGGGGGGCATTCTCCAAGACATAAGTCCTGGCAGTGGCCATTGTTCCTTTTATGAGCCCTCCCCCAATACAACCAAAGAGCTTGCAAGCAGGGTCAATACCTAAGGCTCTATTAATCTGACCTACACTGTTTGCCCCACCCACGTGATTCCCTGAAGCCCTCCCGCCCCCAACAAGCTGTTTCCAGTGGCTTTTCCATACAAATGGCTTGTCTTGGCCCATGCTTCAGATTTTCCTAAAGTCTCTCAACCACGTAGCATCTGTCTTCACCAAGCTCTGTACCTCTGGCTAAGTGGCCCCAGACCCGGCACTAGCAGCAGCTGGCCTTGGTTCACAGCTTGGCCTCACCTGGGCACCTCCAAATGCTGCATAAGTAGCCGCCATCTGTAGATCTCTTTGTAGCTTATGCTGTGCAACTCTGGACAGAACACAGTCAGTGGCTGACGTTGGATATGCCAACAGCAATCAAAGCTCAATTACAACAGGAGGGAGTACACAGCCCACACAGTGGGCACACCTTGAGCACCCAACTTGGGTAATAGGGGAGGCTATGCCACTGGACCCCACAGGACACCTCCTACAGAGGTCACTATACCAAGTCTGGAAGACATAGCAGTTCTACCAAATACATAGAAACAAACACAGGGAGGCTGCCAAAAAGAAGAGACAAAGAAACATGGCCCAAATGAAAGAAGAGAACAAAATTCCAGAAAAAGAACTAAATGGAAACAAAATCAATCTACTAGATGCAGAGTTCAAAACATTGGCTACGAGGATGCTCAGGGAACTTAAGTGAAGATTTAAAACACCCACTCAGATACAAAGGGATACAGTAATTGAAATAAAGAACAATTTATAGAAAATCAACAGTGGAGTGGATGAAGCCAAGATTCAAATCAGTGATTTGGAATATACAGAAGCAAAAAACAACCAATCAGAACAGCAAGAAGGAAAAAAGAATAAAAAAAAATGAGGACGGTGTAAGAAATCTTTGGGATAACTTCAAGCACAGTAACATTAACATCAAGGGGATGCAGGAAGAGAAGAGAGAGAGCAAGAAACTGGAAATCTACTTGAAAAAAATGACACAAAACTTCCTTAACTTGGTGAAGAAAATAGACATACAAGTCGAGGAAGCAGAGAGTCCCAAACAAGTTGGACCCAAAGAGGACCACACCAAGGCACTTCATAATTAAAATGCCAAAGGTTAAAGATAAAGAGAGAATCTTAAAAGCAGCAAGAGCAAAGCAGTTAGTTACCTACCAGGGACTTGTCTGGCCTGGAAGAGGCGGCAAGGTTCTTTTTTTGGGGGGGGTGTGCTAGAGGGGATAGGCTCTGAGGCAGAAGCCTACAATTCTTCCAAAATTGTGTAGCTTTTATATCTTACTGTAGCTTTTGTTGTTTTAGTGTATAAACTAACTAATCTTATAGAAATAAGATAATTAAAAAATAACAGGAAAAATATTAGGAAAACTGAAGAATTAAAAGATTTTGGCCTTAAATGACAGGTTTAAATAATTAGACCATGTGAAAAGCTATATGCTTAACTCAATAGTTAAAAGATTTTAGCCTTAGTTAATGGTCTTAGTGACTAATGCACGTGAAAAGCTGTTATTCCAAAATTATGTAGCTTTTGCCCTGGCCATGGAGCTCAGTTGGTTAGAGTATTATCCCAATTTACAAGGGTTGCAGGTTTGATCCCTGGTCAGGGCGCATGGAGGAATCAACCAACAAATTCATAAATAAATGGAACAACAAATTGATATTTCTCTCCCTCTCAAATAAAATAAATAAATAAATAAATAAATAAAAATTATGCAGCTTTTAAATAAAGACTGCTTACTTTTCCCACCAAACCTCTGCCTCCAAAATTTTGCCTAGAGGGTGGCACAGGCAATAGGACCCTACTTGCTATTTGGTAACAAGCTGATTTCTTAAAAGAAACTTTGCAGTCCAAAAGAGATTGGCAAGAAATATTCAAAGTGATGAAAAGCAAGGACCTACAACGAAGATTACTCTACCCAAGCGAAGTTATCATTCAGTATCAAAGGACAGATAAAGAGTTTCCCAGGCAAGAAAAAATTAAAGGAGTTCATCAGTACCAAACCAGTACTGTATGAAATGTAAAAGGGTCTTCTTTAAGAAGCAGATCAAAACTATGAACAATAAAATGGCAATAAATATGTATCTATCAACAACTGATTCTAAAAAACAAAATAAACAAGCATATCAGAAACAGAATCATAGATTGAAAGAATGTTTTGATGATTGCCAGATGGGAGGGGATCAGGGAATAAGTGAAAAAAGTGAAGGGATTAAGTATAAATTGGTAATTACATAATAGTCATGGGGATATCAAGTACGGCATAGGGAACAGAGTAGCCAAAAAACATATATGCAGGACCCATGGACATGGAAACAGTGTGGGGACTGTCAGAGGGAGTGTTGCGGGGAGGCTGGGTAGAGGGGTCAAAGGCGGAAAACAGCGGGACAACTGTAACAGCATAAACAATAAAATATAATTTAAAAAATAAAAAATTTCCAGAAGTTTGGAAGGAAGTTTATGAGGGTGACTCTGGATTTTAGTGCACCTTGATGGGGCAGAGTTGCGGATACTGGGGGAAAGGTTGAGAGGCTGAAGGCCAACATGAGTCAACAAAGAGGAATTTGTATGAACTTGGCATGGGAGGTAAGTACACCCCTGGCACAGGGTGAGTACTAAAATAAACATTAGTTGAATGGAATCTAAAATCAGCTTCAGTAACAACACTTAAATAAAAACATTTTAAAAGTACTTTTGCTCCATTACTTCATCCAAGCATCAAGATTCTTGAATGCTAACGGGGTCTGGCAGTGAGGACAGAACCAGATCTGGCTTTCTGACCCCAAACTTGGCTTTCTATCAAGCCAACGAAACTAGCGAGTTCTTCTGTGGCAGCATGGGAAAGCACTTTGGTAAAAAAATTGTCTCAACAATACTTTTAAAAAACTTACTTGTTCATGAAACAAAATTCACCATTAAAACATTTTTTAAAAATTTATTGATTTGAGAGAGAGGAAGGAGGGAGGGAGGGGGGAGGGAGGGAGAGAAACATCTATTTATTCCACTTATTTATGCATTCATTAGTTGATTTTTGTATGTGCTCTGACTGGGGATGGAATGGGCAACCTTGGCATATTGGAATGACACTTTTGAGATACATGGCCAGGGCCTAAACCATTTTTTAAGTGTAAGATCCATTGGCGTTAAGTATATATTCACAATGTTGTGCAGTCATTACCACCATCCATTCCAATACTTTTAAATGTGGTTTTGTACATCTATATTAAAATCTGTCAAAGAAATGATCCTTCAAGAAACTCAGGTTTATGTTGGACTCAGAGCTGGGTCTAGCTTGATGTCAACCTGGCTCAGGCAGCCCCAACCAGAATGGGGCTAAGCAAGAAAACTGAACCAAGGAATGTGGTGCCCTGACACTGTTCCAGGCATGGGCAACAGTGTGGAACCTGTGTTTGTTTGGGGGTGGAGGAGGATGGCTTTCCCCAGTGCACATCAGGGCACCATCTTGAAAGGCTTAGGCCTTACAGCTGGGAGGTCATGGGACAGCAAGCCCTGAAGTCCAAAACGTTGCATATTTCTGACCCCAAGCTTTCTCAGCACCCAGCTCTGGAGTGTTTACTGGTAGAGAAAGCACAGGTTTCTCTTTCAAAAGTGCCCTTTCTACATTTTCTATCCTCTCTGGAAAGTTTTAAGAGGTGTTCTGATGGGTGGTGGCGGTGGTGGTGGTTCTAGGAGTGATTCCACTTGTGGCTCCTGGTTTTAATTAATGAGATATCTGCTGAGTTCTGTGCCACGCTGGAGTATTAAGAAAAATTAAAATATTTTATTCTAAAAATTATTAAAATAACTCCCATTTTCAATTTCCAACTTAATAGTTTACTACCTTCGCAGCCCGCAAACCTTTAAAACAAACACTTTTATCTTCGTAATGAACTAGTGGGAAAACCCATTTAAACTAACACCTAGAATGATGACCCTTAAGTTCTGAACTCAACAGAAACTGATTTTAAAGATTTTATTTACTTATTTTTTTAGAGACATGGGAAGGGAAGGAGAAAGAAAGGGAGAGAAACATGTCAGTTGCCACTCGCACGCACCCCGGGCGGGGACCTAACCAGTAACCCAGGCACGTGACCTGACCCAGAATAGTACCCCTGACCTTTTGCTTTGCAGTTCCACTCGCAACAGGGCCACACAGGTCAAAGAAACAGAAACTGATTTTAAACATGGGTTTTTTCTCGTGGCCTCTAGAAATTCAATAGTTTTCACATAAGTCTGGATTCCAGGTCTAGGAGAGACTAATACAACGAACTGCATTATAGAGCATGCTCTGTTGTCAGTGCTGCGAGGCATTATTCGATTTCGCTTTTCTTAGTAGAGGCAGGCTCAGGAGGTTTGGAAACTCTGCCTGGCCAGGGGTTGGCACCTTCGCCAAACCTCTGAATCCGCGGCCAATACACGGAAGGGGCAAGGCTTGCGGGAGGCGTGTGTTCCAGAGCTCAAGGGAACAGGATACGCTTACCTGCGGCCACGTCCGTCTCCACCAGCAACCGCTGGCTTCCGAAGCTTCGTGCGCCTACGATACCGCTGGCCGCCGTCTCCGTCCGCCCGAGGGCCGCGCCTGGGAGCCAGGCCCCTAAGAAACGGCAGCGCGGGGTCCGTTAGTTGGCCACCCCGCCTGCCCCCAGACTACCCCCCACCGCCAGTCCCCAGTCTGCCTGCCTGTGGTCACACAGCGGCGGAGCAGAGCGAGCGTCCGTACGCTCATTCCAGCCATCAGCGCCATCTTAACCCGACCAGTTCGGCTCTCGGCTGACAGACCATGCCTCCTGCCTTGGTATTATTCCAATTGCTCGCCAAGCTCCGCCCTGCCCCCAAGAGCGGAAATGAGCTCCGCCCCGCCCCCAAGAGCGGAAATCCTCAGGCCACTCCTCCTGGACGCCGCAGCACCCTGCCCTTAGTTTACTAGGTGCAATGGGCTTCACTGAGCAGAACACTGGAGCTGCGGGGTGGAGGGTTGCAGTGCCTGGCAGTGGGCAGCCTGCTCAGGCCAGACCCGCAGCTCCACCGCTCCACCGCTTCACCCACAGCTGTGTTCGTAGGAGGCTGGTACGCTTCTCATACTTTCCAACCTGGTTACCAAGGCAGGTGTTGAAACTGGGAGTGACTGCACATACCCTTAGTCACGAAGCCATGGGGCAGAGTCTTGGAGAGATTTGTGAATTTAAGGGGTAATACGTGACTTTGGAAACCTTGGCAAGCTCACACCAAGGCGATTTCTCAAACTCCACCATCCCTAATGAAAAGGATGCTGCAGAGGGAAATGTAGATGGGGGCCAGGTGCTACAAATGTGAGGTCTTCCCGCTGCCTATGTGGGGAAAGGAATTGAGGCTGGTAGTTTAATCACAGGCATGGGGCTCAGCATAGCCAGGTGACTAAAAACAGAACATCAGCCTTCCCCCAAAGCCCAGTAGGTCAGCACACTTGCTCCAGGCAGCAAAGGGCAGTCACCACCAACGGGACCAGTTACTACCTCCTCTCCTCAAGGGAAACACTGAAACGATACCCAAGAAACAAGTAAAGGCAGTCACCCGCCCAGGCAGGGG
Organism: Mormoops blainvillei; assembly: GCA_004026545.1. NCBI lineage: Eukaryota > Metazoa > Chordata > Mammalia > Chiroptera > Mormoopidae > Mormoops > Mormoops blainvillei. Next base: position 892 of record PVJD01001931.1, on the reverse strand, counting down.
GAATGAGGTGGAAGCATAGGCAGTAAGCCTTTGTACTGCCTGACAGCACCCAGTCTGTTTTGAACATGGCAAAGTAACCATCAAGACGATTTAAACTTTTGTTCTTTAACACCTTAAATGTTTGCAAGTCTTCCTCACGGCACAAGCCCATTTTTGAGGAAAAATAAAGGTGATAAAACATCTTTCTTCTATTTGTCTACATGCAAGAGCAACCCAGCACTTGGGCTGCTGACCAGTGTGCTCTTGGTTGATTTTGGAGGTGACTTTGAAAATGAAACCAAAACTCAGCTCTTAGGCAGCCATGTTAATTCCCACACAACTATAGCTATCTTTAGGGCCAAGGGACAGGAAGGAGGCAGTGAACCCAACACTCAATCTGCATTCTAATCCTAGGTTTATTCAACACAATCCTTTTACTCTACACAACAAAACGCTACAAAGTTACAAAAAAACTCAAAACAGAAAATTTATAGTACTGACTGTACAATAAAAGCCAAAAAGCAATGTACATGTTCCCAAGGTAGCCCCAACTGCCACCATGCAGAGGGTGGAGGTGGGGTCTGATGACCCTGCAGAGCTAGCTCTCAACTTGCTCACCAGTTTCAGAGAAAGATGTGGGGTGTGGTTGTATGTGCATGAAGTACATGTGAAAACAGAACCATTTATAGCAACTAATGGGATGTTTGACCCTAGAGGTCAGGACTTGAGCAGGGGAGCAGGGCCAGGTTAATAGGAATGGCAGCTGCACAAAAGCATGCCCTTTCCTGAAGGATCCTCAGGCCACCAGGCTGGCCCTAGGTCATCAGCAGAATGGAAAACTGTGCTCCCAGGCTGGGTTGAGACTGCCAGCTGGAACCCTGCTCGTTCCTGCTGGCTCTGCCACTGAACTGAC